>CAWUFW010020058.1:0-163764 GCA_963921515.1 Calotriton arnoldi
TTGACGCTCTACTTTAAGATTAGAGGACTGAAGAATCTCCCTTGGGGTCAAGGAGTGACTCCCCTGCTTGGCAGTCACCAAAGAAGCAATTGTCCGGTCTGCATCACCAAAGATCCCGCCAGACACCGAAGTCTTTGCATCACCAGAGGTGGATTTCCAGACTTCCCCGAGGCTGCCCTGAGTCCCCAGCAAAGCTGAGGCCCGTAGCTGTCGTGGGTAACTTGGAACCATGACCCCTGGACACCAAGCACATTTGCAAGTGCATCCTCTTCTTGGGCTCCCATGAAGTTGTGCTTTGGGCTCCGAGTAGCCCCCGCCTCCACCGAAGATCACTGGCCCCCACTCCACGAGTGTCCTGCAAGCCAGCTCCAAGTGCGTCCACTCGAGGCTCCTTCGTGGTCGCTAGTCCGTTGGCTAGTGGGCCCTCCCGAAGGTAACTCTTGTTCTGCTTGGGCTTCTCTGATTGCTCCAGACGTGCCCTGACTTACCCTTGCTGGGTGAGTCCCCTAGACCTTGCTGGTCTGCAACATCGTCCTTTCTTTGTTTCTTCAAGACTTGCCGTTGCCAAGGCTTGTTGGGTCCAATTTGGTCGCCGATACCGCAGCAATCGACAGACTTCGTGGGACAGCTCGAATCCAGATCCTGGTTGTCGTCGACACCTCCTGGACCTCGTGGCTGAAGAGTCAAGACAACCATCAACCTACCTGAAGCACCCGACATCGGTGGGCATCTGCTCATCGCCTTCCTGGTCACTGGCTAGTGACCCAGACTCTGTCCCCTCTGCTTTCAGGTTCTTCAGATCTTCGATCCACCTTTGGATCCACCTGAACACTTTCGACTTGGTCGCCAGCAGCACTTTGCAGCAGATTGCCATTGAAAACGACGACGAAACCCGACCCCGAAAGACACCTATGCACCCGGCTCCCCTGGATGAGGTAACTCGAGTACTACGGTGCTCCCATGGGTATAGACTCTAGAACCACCTAGTTCTAAAAGGGTTTGCTCCAAGTCCTCCTCTAAGTGTCCCTTTTCTTTAAAATTGTAACCGCAACATTCCCCATAGAAGTCAACGGCGGCTCGCGGCTGTGTTCTCACACTGCACGCGTCCCCCGTGGGTCCCAGGGGACCCTACCTTGGGTGGTTCCTTGAGGGCCAAGCACTTCTACAGGCTCTAGGCCTTGTGTCTAGCTCAGTCGTGGTTCTTATACCACTTTATTGGTATATGGTTTGGTACGCCCCTAGGGCTCAAACGTGTATTTGTGCTATTACTGTTGATATTCGACTTGTAACTTATGTACTTTGAACTCTAGCCTCATAAAGAGACTAGAGGGGTGTGTTTAAGACTAAATACATATATTTTAAATATATACCTGGTGTGGTCCTCTTTCATTTGGTCACTCAAGAGATTATAGACTGGTAAAACAAGCTGCTTTACATTCCTCCAAGACTTAGCCTGAAGGCTGCTCTCCATAGCTACCACTAGGATAGCTTTCAATAAAGGTTGTCTTTAACCTATCTCCAATAAGGGGTTGTTTGGACTGGTGCAAGGTGCCCACTATAATTAGTGGACAGCATATACCAGGCCAACTTCTCACACCCACTAGGGAAAATCTTTGCCAAGGGCAGAGGACCTGTCACACTCTTGAAAGTGTGAGACAGCAAGTAGCTGATCAGGAAAAGGGAGATGTCAGTTGCTCCCACAGGACCTATTGGGAGGAGGGACTCATTTACACTGAGGGCAAAGACCCCAAACCTGGTGCCACTAGGAGAGTGGTAGTGCCTCAGCAGTTTAGAGAATGTTTCCTCACATTGGCATGACATCCCCCTGGCTGGGCATCTAGGCCAAAAGTAGATTAGTCAACCACTTCTACTGGCAGGTATGTCCCAGAGGGTGAAAGAGTTTTGTAACTCCTTTGACACCTGTCAAGCCAGTGCCAAGACAGATGGCCACCCAAAGACACCCTTAATTCCACTTCTAGTGGTTGGGGAGAACTTTCGAGATCATGTCAAAAAGAACATCAATGCTGGAGTGAGCAAGATGCTGGAATTAGGAGTCATTGAACCCTCTGAGAGCCTCTGGGCCAGCCCAGTTGTCTTAGACCCCATACCTCACACCCAGGGTGGAAAAAAAGAGTTAAGGGTTTGTGTGGACTATAGGGAACTCAATGCTGTGACCAAGACTGGTGCATACCCAATTTCTAGTGCTGACAAATTAATTGTAATAAAACAACGGGGACGCCATAAAGAGTGCATGGGCTGGACATTTGTCATTACAAGTTCCCGAGCTCCATGATGGCTTCACTGTACCCCCAGGTGTTAGTTATCAAACATCTCTTATCTTAATAAACCCACAATGATGCTGGTGTCAGATTTATTAAAAGATACACCCAGGGGGCACCTTAGAGGTGAAAACCTACAGACTACTAGTGTGGTTACCAACTGGTCTCAGCCAGCCTGCCACCCTAGACATGTTTCTGGACTCCTGGGGTTAGAGCCTTTGCTCTCAGAGTCTAGGAACAAAGCCTGCTCTGGACGGCAGTGTTCACCCCTCCTCCAAGCAGGAATTGCCTTCGAGGGCGGGAAGCTTCAAAGGCCATGCCGACCTTGAAATGCGACCCAGGCCTCTCAGTTACAGGAAGATGCCAACCCCCAGGTCCTACCTCCCATGTTTGGTGGGAGGACAGGCAAGAAAATTAGTAAGATTAGGAGGTGTGCCCATATCCAGCCAGCACCTCCCCCAAAGTGCAGCTGCAGACCCCACTTTTCAGATTCATTCATCTTGTTTTGGAGAGAATTAGCATTCTAGTGTCAGGGTTATGCCCACTTCCAACAGGAAGTGGTCATATAGAGGGTGTAGACACCCTAAAGGTAGTCAGTTCTTGGGTAAGCAGCTCTTCTATGCCCTCTTTGGCTTTGAGTCCATCAAATCTGAGTTCTTGGGTTCCGAGGTGCCACCTAAATACTCCATTTAGGGGTATTACAGGGAGTGACAGGTAGTAGACAATGGGCTGCCTACCTTTAGGGTGTCTAGACCCTCTATATTACCACTTCCCATGGGAAGTGGGCATAACCCTGACCCTAGAATGCTAATTCTCTCCAAAACAAGATGGTGCTGTCTGGTTTTGGGCACACCTCCTAATCTTACTAGTTTTCCTGCCTGTCCTCACGCCAAAAGTGGCGGTCAAGACAGGGAGGTTGGCATCTTCTACTAACTGATGAGACCTGGGTCACATTTCAAAGGCAGCACAGCCTTTGAAGCTTCCCACTCCTGGAATGCAGTTCCTGCTTGGAGGAGATGTGAACACCACCGCCCAGAGCAGGCTTTGTTTCTGGCCTCTGAGAGTGATGGCTTTCACCGCAGGAGGTCAACACCATGTCTATGGTGGCAGATTGGTCAATGCCAGTCAGTTAAGCCTTTAGTAGTCAGTAGACTTTCAGGAGGCACCTCTAGGGTGCCCCCTGGGTGCATTATTTATTAATAAGTCCAACACTGGCATCAGTGCAGGTTTATTAAGATGAGATGTTTGGTACCAAACACCTGGGGGTACAGTGAAGCCATCTTGGTTCTGGGGAGCTCGTAATGAAGAGTGTCCAGCCCATGTACTCTTTATAGCTTCAAACAACAGAGAGGGACTCTGGGCTTTTAGAGAGGTCCAGCATACATGCCCTGGATAAACTTGTAAAGAAAAGGTATGCAGTTCCTGTAAAGGAGAGGGAAGAGGGAAAGGAGGGGCAGGGCAGGGGACTGGCAAGGTCCCTAACTACAAAAAGGAGAATTATAGTAGAAGAGGCGGAGGACTGGGAAGTCCTTCCTTTCGGAATGAGTGCCCTCACACACCCAGCCTGCTGGGTGTCATGCTTCATCATCGGGCATGCTCCTCGTCGGGTCGGCGCTGCAATACCCGACGGGCACCCTATGCAGGTGCTCTTTGGCGGAGATCTTTTATTCCTTGCCGTATAGTGCGGTGGGTGTGAGGGGCCTTAACAGTGTAGGTGTGCAATTGTGTGAATTAAAACAGGAAATAGAAGGGTCAGGTAAATTAAACTTTAATGATCCTGCCTTCCCCTGATTAAAAAATGAAGTTGGCAACTCACTGCAAAAATCCTGCAGCGTGTTATGCTCAAACTTGTACGGTCAACATGTTTCTTGCCTGTTTAGTCAGAAGGATCTAGTGGCAATTCTTCAGGACCTAGTGAAAAATAAAACTCTACACTATAGTAGACTATGATGTTCTATTCTATTAACAAGAAGGTAGGGGGCACCAAGAGGTAAAGTACCTGATGATGCAGCAGCCAATCTGAAATGAGAAATACAACAATGAAAACAATCCATATCAGAGAGCGATCATACTCTAAAATTCTGCCCTCTTATACCTCAATAGTGCCACCAGTCTGTGCACTATAACAAAAGAAATGTGCATTGCTAAAAGTGGTCATGCTTGTCAACCACAATACCCATGCTGTGCTTAATGCCTTGGTATATGGAAAATGAAACACAGCGGGTTCGGATCATACGGTGAGGAATTAAAAACGGAGAAGAAGTAGCAACATAATGAGTGAAAGGCAACTCACCTCAAACTATCTTCAGAAAGGCCCCTTCAGTTCACGGCAAGTGTGGGACACGGTAAAGTGTTAGTGTCCTAAGAAGGGGCCCACAAGAAGTAGTGTGAGCGTGTACACAAGACACGCGGATGATGGACAAAATTTGGGGGTTGGTAGCCTCTGATGTAGCGAGAGGCAACAATAAGGTCCCACACTTGCCGTGAACTGAAGGGGCCTTTCTGAAGATAGTTTGAGGTGAGTTGCCTTTCACTCATTATGTTGCTACTTCTTCTCCGTTTTTAATTCCTCACCGTATGATCCGAACCCGCTGTGTTTCATTTTCCATATACCAAGGCATTAAGCACAGCATGGGTATTGTGGTTGACAAGCATGACCACTTTTTAGCAATGCACATTTCTTTTGTTATAGTGCACAGACTGGTGGCACTATTGAGGTATAAGAGGGCAGAATTTTAGAGTATGATCGCTCTCTGATATGGATTGTTTTCATTGTTGTATTTCTCATTTCAGATTGGCTGCTGCATCATCAGGTACTTTACCTCTTGGTGCCCCCTACCTTCTTGTTAATAGAATAGAACATCATAGTCTACTATAGTGTAGAGTTTTATTTTTCACTAGGTCCTGAAGAATTGCCACTAGATCCTTCTGACTAAACAGGCAAGAAACATGTTGACCGTACAAGTTTGAGCATAACACGCTGCAGGATTTTTGCAGTGAGTTGCCAACTTCATTTTTTAATCAGGGGGAAGGCAGGATCATTAAAGTTTAATTTACCTGACCCTTCTATTTCCCTGTTTTAATTCACACAATTGCACACCTACACTGTTAAGGCCCCTCACACCCACCGCACTATACGGCAAGGAATAAAAGATCTCCGCCAAAGAGCACCTGCATAGGGTGCCCGTCGGGTATTGCAGCGCCGACCCGACGAGGAGCATGCCCGATGATGAAGCATGACACCCAGCAGGCTGGGTGTGTGAGGGCACTCATTCCGAAAGGAAGGACTTCCCAGTCCTCCGCCTCTTCTACTATAATTCTCCTTTTTGTAGTTAGGGACCTTGCCAGTCCCCTGCCCTGCCCCTCCTTTCCCTCTTCCCTCTCCTTTACAGGAACTGCATACCTTTTCTTTACAACTCTTTATAGCTTCCCCGTTCACTTACAATATCTAAAAATGGACTTAGATATTTCAGGGTCATATCTGCTCAGGCACACCTGTAAACACATGGGATATAGTGCACCCTTCCTTAGGGCTGTAAGGCCTGCTTTATGGGTGACTTACCTATATCTCATGCAGTGTCTAGGCATGGCACACAGGGATGTGTGCCATGTCATCTCTTCGTTTTTGTCTGCACCATGACATGCAGCCTGCAATGGCAGTTTGCATGATCTTGGTGAGGGGTTGTTAGAAATGGGATCTCTGGTTGGCTAAGGCTTGCGCCAAAGCCAGGCAGAGACCACCACTCTAGTCAGGGCGAGGGAGTTACACGCCAAAGATAACCCCTGCTCACCCCCTTGGTAGCTTGGCACGAGCAGTC
The DNA here is from genome assembly GCA_963921515.1 of Calotriton arnoldi. Taxonomy (NCBI): domain Eukaryota; kingdom Metazoa; phylum Chordata; class Amphibia; order Caudata; family Salamandridae; genus Calotriton; species Calotriton arnoldi. Next base: position 6,098 of record CAWUFW010020058.1, read on the forward strand.
AGGCTTATCCCGGAGGCAATGTGTAAAGCGTTTGTGCACACACACAGCAACTACATACCAGGCACACTACAAAAAGAACTCCACACAAGGTTATATCAAAAATAGCCTTTGTATTATCATAAAACGCATTAGAATAGTGCTCATATAATATACATCGTGCCACCTGGCACGGGGTCATATTTACAAGGGATTATTTACACCTGACAGGGCCAACTGGACCACTGTCAGAACCAGCACAAAGCGAACTTAGTAACTGTAGCACTTATAATAAATGTAGCACGCATCATAAACGTACAACCAGTAATCACTGGTAACCACTGTACTCAGCATCATCCTCTAACATAAACCACATTATGCACAGTATCACATTAGGCGCAAATTACATTCTGCGCCAACCTCACCAGCATAAACGCATTATGCAATTATCTCATAAGTCTAAACGCATTAGACAATAACCTCCTAAGCATAACTCGCATTAGGGGCATAAAACACAGTAGAGAATATCTCAAACCTAACCACCGTAGGCACAACCTCATAATCATAAAACCACATTTAGAGGTATAAATCAGGGTGCGTAAATCATAATACAGGAATCACCACAATATCACATTAGCACATAACCTCACAGTAAAAACCATAGTAGAGGCATAAATGAGGGTGCGTGAATCACACTACATGCATCACATTTCCTAGCACCACATAATCACATTAGGGCCTGGCGCCCTATAAACCTCACAGTCCCCCTGGCCAACTGGTCATCTCAAAAGGGGCTCAAATGCCCTGTGTCCAAAATGTCAGGGCTGCTGCCAATGCAGCAGAAGTCAAGGGTGCGCCATTGCGCAGGCCTAAACGTAGCAGCTGGCACTAAGTGCAGCGCAGTTGTGAAAGTATGGGGCAAAGGAGTGCATCTCACTCCTAACTCAAAAGACATGTCCCCAAAGAATAAATGGCCTAAACGTAGCAGCTGGCACTAAGTGCTGCGCAGCTGTGAATCTCCCATGAGGGCCTGGCACTCACTGTGCCCTCTGAACCCATGTCCAGAACGTTGCAGCTGCCCTCTGTCTGGTGGGGCAGCTGTGAATACACAAATAGGCCCTGGCACAACTGTGCCCTTCTGGGCCTCACTGGGGCTCTGTACCCAAATCTTCATCGGTGCAGCTGCCCTCTGCAAACGGGGCAGCTGGGATAAATAAACTGAATTACAGCTGCCCCCTAGCAAGCGGGGCAGCTGTAAAATATATCTCAGGAAGTAGGCACGGGCACCATGGGACCCCCTCTGGGGTCCAGGAACTCCTGTGCCCATCGTGGGAGCAGCCCGCAACGGCGGAACCGCCCGGGTACTACCAATGTGCACTTGGGGCCCTCACTGGGGCTCCTAACTCAACAAATGCTGCCTCACGATCGGCCCTACTCACCGGTCTCCTCCAGACTCGGGACAGGCACCGGGATCCTCTTCACTTCACCGGGGATCTTGGCAGAGTGCAGCAGGAGGGCCCCCACTCCTCGGGGGCTCTCTCAATCATAGCGGCTGTCACCGCGGGGCTCTCCCTTTACCATGGGAGCCCCGCCGAACCGCCGCAGCACTTCTCCGCATTGCCGGGACCTCTCTCTCCGTGCGGCGGGCAGAAATGGAGCCCTCGAGGCTCCAAGACGTAGGCAGGCCCCGCCCACAGTCAGGCAGACGCGCCTGGCTTCCGGGTCGTGGCGCGATCGCGGCAGCCGTTTCTCTTGCGCAGCAATGAGGGGTAGGCTCCCTCGAAATTAAAATCAATAAGCGGGGTGGGCTCCTGCTTACCACAGGCACCATAATGCGGGGTGGGCACCCGCAAGCCTCAAAGTAAAATAATCGGCAGAGACGCGGGGTGGGCTCCCACTAAAGACACAAGGCGGGGGAATCCCTACGCTGGGGATTCCCTCTAACAGGGCTGCCGCTATGTTCTGCGAAGCCCACAATTTCCATCAGCTGGACAGTTTAAAAGATAGCGCTCCCAGGCGCTAGAAGCAAGAAATGGCATCAGAATATAGCGCTCACAGGGGTAGGAGCCACAGCTCCTTAGCAAAAAGTCCAGGAGAGTTTCAGGGGCATAGCTGGCCCAGGGAGGCCAGCACACAGTGCCCTCCATCAGGGAGGCAGCCCCCATGGTGCTTCCTCCTGGGCCCCAGCAGCAGCAAGCCCCCACGAGTACAGGAACAAGAAGTGAACATTTTCATGGGGTCACAGCCCCTATATTTATATCACATTTCCCTTTGTGTCACAGCACAGGGCTTGGGGATACCAGTCAGAACTGGTTTAGGGGGGATTTGGAGCACTTTGTTTTGCCAAGCTCCTCTTCCCCTTTGTCAGGTGGGGGCTAAGTGATCAGACACACCACAGGGGGCGGAGCCAGGGCAGGCACACTCCTATTCAGGGTCAGGGGATTACTCTTCCCACTACCCTTAGCCCAGGTGTCCTATTCAGCCCAGCGCTGACTCACCCTGCCCCTCCTGGAGCCACACACACCTCCCAGCCCCTGTCACTGGAGAAGTGTGGCTCAATGGTTAGAGCGGCAGACCCTGATGCAGAGATCTGGCCCGGGACCAGGGTTCAATTCCCGCCTCGGCGGGTCTTGGGCTCAATTTCCTCGGACCTGATAATTCTCGCCTCGGTGCCTATTTCTAATCATGGGTCCCACTCTGCAACTCTGGGCAATAGCTTGCTTAATCTCCACAACGGCCCCAACAGCACTGGGATGCCTGGCTTCACCTTGGGGGTGCCCAGGAGTGGACATTTCACAGGGAAAAGCCAGGAAGGGTTCCACAGCGGTATGCGTACAGCGCCAGGACACCCCTTTGGGGGTATAAGTGCGCTTTACAAGTACAAATTTCATTTCATTCATTTCACTCACAAAGACAGACATGCAATTCACATCAGGCAGGCAGACACATAGCACACAGAAATGCCAACTTCTAAAAGTGGCATTTGTAAAATAACCACAATAAATCTGCGCACACCATTGCGCAGCATTTATTCACACAATCTCATACATACCAGACTTGACCACACTGCTCCTCTCATAACAGGAATTACCACTGACACACACTGATCAGGGAATCCCCCATGCATTCCTATGGGAGGGCAGGCCAAGCTCACCAATGTAACACAGAGAGCGCACACACTTTCCACTGGACCACAGTGCGAAAGTGCTCAGAGCCCTAAAATCACCAATACCAGGTTACAGACAAGGCACAAAAGTTTAGGGGTGAACCGGCCAAAAAGGGCCAAGTCCAACAGGGGTCCCTACGGTGGCACAAGTCATGCTGCAGCTCTAGCGGGCCTTCTTCATTCCCAATGCCCTAGGTATCAGGAGCACCATTTTCTAGGGACTTACAGGGGGGCTGAAGTTCTGCCAATTGTGGAACAATGGCACAGTTCAGGGAAAGAACACTGGCACCTGGTTAGCAGGGACCCAGTACATTTTCAGTCAAAGTTGCATCAGATACCCGGAAAAAAGTGGGGGGTAACCATGTTAAAAAATGTACTTTCCTACACCTGCCTATTCCCAAAGTTGACTGAAACATTTTACAAGCAGCCAGAGCTCCTTCCACCTTTATAAATCACACTATGAAATTGACACAATTATCTGTGTGGACACATTCGCATACATTGGACCCATTATTAATGGCCCCACAACATCTTACACCGCATCTGCTTTATCTAGTCAAGTCTCGGTTGAATTGCCCTTTAATAAGTGTTCACAAATCATCCATTTCTAAGTATCAATGAAAACTGTACCAACTATCTTCTTTCCCTCAATAATTGTGCATGGATTTAAGAGGATTTCTTAAATCTACTTGCGTTTCAAAGTCAGCGCTGTTTTATGAACTCAACTACCTAGAGGCTTCAATAAAAGCACACTTTGAAACTATCTAATAATCAGCAATTTAACATTTATCCTAGTAAAGACTTTTTGCTGACAATCACATGTGAGGAGATGAACGGTTGTACAATAAAAGAGATATAATTATGTTTCTTCAGAGACAAGGTAGTTCTCTCAATGAATCCAAAGTTTATACCTAAGAGACCTTGAGTTTGCTTATCTATTGTATTTGCACATTTAATAGCAGAATGTAGAGATTGGATAAAATCAAGAACTTTCAACAGGTCAACTTTTGTAATAACTAGGGGTGGGCGTAACTGGCATAATTCTCTCTAGTGCAATTGCTCAGAAATTACCGCGAAATAACTCGTAATTATGCATAATTATATGAGCAGCGTAATCTAGCATTTATGTTTTTTTTCTTAGTGCAAAATGCAGCCTCGTGCCCAAAATGAGCCTGAGGTTGCATTCTTCGCTAAGAAAATAGAACTAAATGCTACAGGACATGGACAGCAGTAGCCAGCAACCACTCGTTCTCTCTTAGGGGCCGATTACGATGGCGGTGTTTGGCACATCTGCGGTGCTGGGGGTGGCGGAAAACGCCATTTCCCGCACTCCAGCGGCGGTCCTTGCGTCTGCCATATTACAATGGTCAAAGATAGCCCATTTCCCGTCCGCTGCGGAGTTTCGGGATCTGCCAGGAATTTCCTTCCGCAACGGTGGCAGAGGGAGCCAATAGAGAAAGACCGCCGTGCGGAATGACGTTACGACCGCCGTACAAATTCCAATGCCTCAAACAGCCCATCACAACGCAGTAGAGAAACCAGCTACCCGTAGACAGTGGAAGCACTACTGCGGAGATCGAAACCTGTATCCCGGTCACCTCCACGCGTTCCTGACCACTATGGATGCAGCTCTTCAAGCCCTCCCGCTGCTGTACCTGATCCACTATCAGCAAATAAGACGTCGCCGCGGTCAACACCGCAGGTACGTAAAAACACATCTCCGCACACAACCACAACACACAACTCCTGTGCTGAAATACGGTTCCTGTCCACATCAGACACTCTGGTGGAGACAGGAACATATCCCGCAGTGTACTCACACATGTCCTGCCTGCTCAAAATCCACACCTCCGCATCCGGGTCACCCATCAACCGCAAAATCACTGCAATGTCCCGGGCAAGTCACCGCAGCGGTGAAGATGCGGGAAAACCTGCGCACAATGTAGTAGGCAGGGCCGGCGCCAGGCATGGGCAGCCTGGGCAGCTTCCCAGGGCTCCACCTTCACCCGACCCACATGGTGGGCTGCATCAGTTGGCCACAGCCCACAGCACACTTCCCACACCCATTTCTGCACATGCTGTGTGCCCCTCCTGTCGCCCCCCCAATGCACAATTTATCAGCCAGGTGTGGCTCGACCTCGCACCTCACACATCAAAGGGCAAGGTAGATTGACTGGGAAGGTGGGGTGAAGATGAACACCCTGCACAGAAGGTCAGGGGCTGGACAACCCTCCTCCTCACACCTGCCTTCCACTCATGTGAATCAAACTGAGTATAATTAAGAAATGTAGACTCACACTGCATATTAACAACCACTGAACTGTTCACACTGCATGTCAAGTCCACATACACATACCATAGGTCAGCAGCAATGTAGGACAATAAATGGGCTAGGCCACAGTGGAGTGCACAGTGCTGGAAAACCAGGGAGCAAGCCACATAGCATTTGGACATCACATGCAAGAGGAGGAACATATCACACTACCCTTAGGCCCTCAAATCAAACATGGGTGGCACAGTGATAGCAATGAAACCAAAGTGGCAACTGTGCAATATCTCTGGGATACAGCAATGCAAGCTATGCATAGGCACAGGAATGATAGGAAGTGTCAGAAGCCATACAGTGACCAGCCATACATCTGTGTCAACTTACATGGCTCATTGTCTCACTCCCTGACTGTCAAACCCAAGTAGGACCTTCACACATACCCCTCATCTATCCATCTCACACCTGCAACACTCAACACCTGTGAGAAACACACCTGAAGGTGCAAATAAGGTCCTGTGAGTTTCCAGACAACCAATCACACACCCTGGTGTGCATCAACAAATGTCAGCCTCACACCCAGGGATGCCTGAACCAATGCTGACCCAAAACCAATAGCCAAACACAAATCTCACAAACAACATCCACAGAAGTCCAACAAGCCCAGCCATGTGCAGGCCAACAGTGGATAGGCAATGTGACTCTAGACAAAACAGGAATACACAACATTGTCACTCTGGACAAATGCACAGACACCATACCCCAACACAAACAAGAATTGCATCTTCAAATGCCAATCATGAACACTAACTAGGATCAATGGGACAAATCAGCTAACACAGACATAGACACCTCGCCAGTCATCAAGTGAGCATGCTGTCACAGTGTACCACAAGCATGCACATGCAGAATCCTGACAAGTGACAGGTCAAACATAGGAGGACATACCACTATTGTGCACTCAAAACAAGCTCATGAACAAGAATCCACATTGCTGCATGTGACATACACACAAGAAATGCACACTACACATGCAACACACATCTGAATGTATCACAATGTACAAACTACTCACACACAATGTCATGCAAATAGAACATCACACACACATTACACCTGTCTGCAGAAAGAGCCAACACAGGCCAAACACTGCATCCATCTACAACAAAAACACAACAGATGCACATACCAATCCATCACATAGCAATCTCAGCTGGACATCAGGGGGATGCACACCAGGCAAGTACAAGGCAACATGCACTGACAGCACTGCATGCACACTAAGCAGTGTGTGCACACCAATCAAACCAGTAGCACACATATCTGAGTGCCCCACCATGAATTCCCACAACACAAATCACCACAGCACACAGATAACATCACACTCAGGAAGGGTAGCAGTACCTCAGCAAACAGACATACAGCTTAGCCATCACCCACAGGTGCACAACTCAGGGAAACCCAGATGCAAACAACATGACTAGAGGACTGTGCTGCTCAAACATATGCACTGCACATGAGCAACCATGACTGCAAACAAGTAGAAGAAAATAACACATAACTAATTGTGAAACTGTCCTGAGTGGCACATTGGTCCTGTACACAGATCATCCTCAGACAGTATAGTGTCACACTATGAAGTGGTGGGGAGGGTTACACACTGGCAAGCCATGGGGTGGAAGACATGAGATTGAAGTGGTGTATATATCAGTATTGGACAGGTGAGGAGTGTACAGTCCACAAACACATAGAGGAGTAACTCACAATGTGTAGGTATCAGAAGCACCTAAGGGGATGGTATGACTCCTCATACCACATACTATACTCGACCCAAAAATGTGTCAAGTGACAGCAATGCATGAGAAAACTCACAAATAATGTCAGTGTGACTGAGCAGGTCAGCACAGTGAACACAAACTTAAACAAGACCCATGGCTGATCAACAAAACACAACACAGACTTGGCAGTGACACACTCTGCATACTCACAACTGACAGTGACAACAAGTAGGTGTCCCCCAGGAGTGCAAGCACACACTGACACATTGCACATTGCTCAACCTACAACTCCTACATGTGCACACAATCTGAAGCACATGTCTGACAATGTAATCTAACAGGCACACATTACCTGGGTCACACATGTGTGTAGTTGGCATGTGCAGGGGCACATACACATCAACACTACTGACAATGACAGGCCAATCACACTGTATGACTACTCAAGTACACACATTCAAATGTACCCATGTGACTATGAAGACAGGCCCACACAAGATGACTACACATCAACACCGCTGTGCACACATCAAGAAAGAGCCCACAGATATGACGGACCCTGGCCACCCCGCAAGTAACCCTGTGGATAGCATTCACCTCTGTTCTGGTATTGCATCCTAACATGACATGTGTACAATTTAGCAAACCTGAGCACAGAATGATTAGGAGAAGAGTAGATCATTACAAACAACCATCATTGCACCCTCAAACCTCAGACTGAAGAAGAACAAAAGTGCCTGTTAACTCCGGAAACCTCTGAAAAATTAAAGCAAGTAATTGCCAATGTGAAAGTGGCATACAGAGCATGTGTCACATGAACCGATACCCATACATAAAACCTTTTATTTTGCAAGGGCATTGACAAAGCAGACAACAGGAGTAACAGTCTTTATTACATAATACCCAGATAGGCATCAAAAGTACAAACAGCAAGGCCATTGGCCAGTACAAATTAAAAGTATGCACATGTGTGCATGAGAAACTGCACAGGGAATGGGCATCAAAAGTAACAAACAGCAAGGCCATTGGCCAGTCCATAGTTCCGTTCCGCACATGTGTGCATGGGAAACTGCACAGGGAATGGGTGACACCGTCCACTGCCATGGGAATCACCACAGCTCAGGGGCTACAAATGGGCAGTCCAGGCACCGCTGTGTGATAAATGGTGTGGGGAGGGGCACTTGTCTTCAACTTTGGCTTGAAGTTGATCTGGGAGGTGGCTGATTGTCGGGGCCAGTTGGAGGACTGGACCTGGGAGAGAGAGAACCGGCTGAGGTAGAGGTATCAGTGGCTGTGGGAACCTGAGGGCTGCTTGGACTGGGTGGAGTGGTTACACGGGGAGGCGGAGAGATGCTTCCGAGAGACACAGTGTGTGAGGGTGAATGTTGAGGGCTGGGTCTCAACTTCTTGGGGATTCGATAGCCCACAAGTGTCTTGGCCGGAGTGGGAAGTGGGGTGGGCACAGCAGCCTCACTCTCCACCAAAGGTGTATCAGGTGCAGGTGGCACTCCCTGTGGGGATTTGCTGGATCTGGTTGTATGCTTGGGGTGGCCTTGCCTCTTCTTCTGCATCCCCTGTTGTCCAGGTGAACCCCCCACTTTGCTCTCCTGTCCCAGCTTCACAGGGGTGTGGGTGGGAGTTGACGTTGTGGGTGAATCTGCCTTAGAAATTTGTTTGTGCTTAGTCATTGCAGGCACCAGGTTCACAGCAGACAGGGCAAGTGTTTGTTTGTCTTTGGGAGCAGGTGTGGGGATGGGAGTGCCCTTGGATGGGGTGATTTTCATGAATGTGATGTTGATGCCTGCTTCTTGGCCTGATGCCCATGAGTGTCACGTGATGAGCTTTTGGTTTTGTGCTCCTGTGTGCCTGTTTTGTGTGTTGGGGATGGTGTCTGTGGTCTGGTCCGCTTGGAGTGCTGCTGTTGTGTGCTGTATGTGGAGGACTTGGTGCCTGAGGGCTCTGGCATGTAGGCACTCTCATCAGGTGGTGCCACTGGCAGGGTGGTTGCTGAAGGGACAGGAGCCGGACTTGGAGCCTGTGACTGCTGAATGGCTGCCGTCACTGTGGAGGACAAAGACTGGCCAGTTCGGTGTAGGCCACCCACGTCCGAATGAATCCCCTCCATGAAGGCAACTACCTGTGCCAACTTCTTGTCATGATCCTGGAAGGCATTCAGGAGAGCAGTCTGTCACACACACAGCTAGCGCAAAAGGTCCACCGCCTCCACACTGAGGGCAGCAGGGGAAACAGGGGTAGGGGCAGCGGTGCCTGGGGGAATGAGACTCTACCCTTCCTAGGGCTGCGGGCACGGACAGCACTTGTGGGAGCAACCGGGAGGGTGGGCACTGGACGATGTGTGGTAGAAGAAGAGGCAGATTTGGAACTTCCTGTGCCCACCAACATCGAGGAGTCACCGCTGGAGTCTGAAGATGTGGAGGTTGGTGTTTCCGGGTGGGAATCATCCAGGGCACTCCTGTCCCCCTCCGAGGTGCTGGTCAGATCAGTGTCAGTGAGCTCATGTGTAGCAGTCGTGCCAGAAGCTTCCCCACTGGTGTCAGTCCCCCATCCTTCCGTGCCCTCGGTAGATGCTGCAAGAGACAGAGACATAGGTTCAGTATAGTGCCATACTCACAAACATCATATGCAGGCAAAGCACAAAACTTGAAAATGATACTCCCATGTTGGCCTCCTCCATGTACAGTCAGCATGTGCAACATTTAAGCAATCATCAGAAGATGGATGGAAACATGCCTCGTTGATAGTAATGCCCCATGTGGCATTGACACAGACAAATAGCTGGCCCGTGCTTCCTTGTACCCTAACATACTATTCTCTGTAATCATGCCTACGTGCCTGTAGGTGAGATAGGTATACATCTAAACATGTTGTCTCTGTCACATATGGAGTCACTTTAAGGGAACACCACAGATACAAACTCCCAAATGTCCTTTTGCAATGGCCACAAGCTCCTGATATCCACCATGTTGTGCTTTGAAGCACAACTACAGTTGCACATTGGTGTCAGCTGTGTAGTTGTCACAAATCATATGTTGTGCACAGCACACATCTATAAATGCACACTAACATGATGCTCACTGCTGTTCACTGCCAGGTGATGTCTATGACACTCATACTGCAGCATATGTCACAAGGCCACATCCCATCTGTCAATGACAAGGCTCATGGTTTTAAACACATGATAAACCACATGTCGTACAAATGCATATCAGCTGCACTCAACACAGAGGCCACTTAGAAGCCATTGCATCACACTGGAGACATCACAGAGCTTCCCACTGGCTCGCGTTTGGGATTCATGCAGTCACTCACACCCAAAGTCACACTTAACTGAATACTCACCCCCAACTTGCTGCTGATGGGCCCTCAAGCGTCCATCCAGCTCTGGCTGTGTCACTGCCAAGATGCGGGCCATTAGTGGGTCATGCTCCTGCGTGCCAACCTGCCACTCCAAGGGAGCACCCCCAGCGTCATCTCTGCCACGTTTTTGCTCAGCTGGCAGATGTCATCCCACCTCTTGTGACAGTGTGTGTGCCGTCAGTTGGAGACTCCCAGAGCCCACACCTTGCGTGCAAGGGCCCTCCATATCGCCTTATGCTGGTGGACCTTAAGCTGCAGGCATGGGAGACAAGAAGAGGAAGTTTCAGGGACACTGTTTTATGTACCACTGTGTGTCAGTACAGGAGCATGAAAATACATAGCACACTAATACATAAATGTTGAGCAGAGGCCATACAGCATGACACGTAGTATACTTGCATCGGATAATCCCATAGAAATGTATACATGTATGATGATGGACACAGTACATGGCCATCTCATACACATGCAGAGTGCCAGCACAGCAACCAATGTGAAAATGACCCTCATCTGTGATGCAGTATGTGAGTGAGCATGACATACAATACATTGGGAATGATGTGTCGAGGCTGACTCACTGTGTCATAACACCACACACCCCTCAATGTCCTTGACCAGTGAATGGCTACATGTGTCATGGTGGTCACATTTAGGGCCATGATCTGACATTCTCACACTCTTTTCACAAGGTGGAGACCTGTCTTGTGCAATCCTCAGGCATAAGATAGCTCATTGAGAAATAGGGTGGTGGACAACACATATGTTTCACTCATTACATTTAGTGATGTGTCCTTGTAACATTGGGCAGTTTCTGTGCAAGCCAGAGGGACTCACACTGAGGTTAAACATGGGCTATCAGAGAAATCACATGCATGTACAATATGAGAGGGGAACCAGTGCCTACACATGCGAGACTGAACACATAATGTAATCAATAGAAGGATAACATCTCCAAATTACATTTATCTGATGTGTCATAGGTGAACTACCACCAAGAGTGTCACACACAGGCATTGTACTCTCGTGCATAATGCACACATCACCATAGTGGCAATTTGAGAACTGCACACACATCATTCAGTACCCGCTGGACAAAATACATTTGTGATGTCACAAATGAGCATGTGAAGCCTTAATGGACTATGACATCACATAGCACAGGCAATGTTTGTTCAGACTTCGACTGACTCAAACCAGCAGTGTAACTGTATAGCTGCAAAATACACTGCATGTCACTCCCATCCTTCAATGCAGTCTTGGATCTGTGGAAATAAGGCTACACACCCCGTTGACATTAAGTCAGCATGCTAGGCAGTGTATCACACAAGTACATTAACCAGTCTCAGACCAACGTTTGTTGTTTTTTGCAGAAGAAGGGCTGTAGAAGTGTCCATGTTGCCATCCTCCCCACATACTCAAATGAAATTCTTAATAGACCATGTATGGGGCTGGCAATAGGAAAAATATTGGATGCATGCACATTGACTTGCACTCACAGCCACATACTACTGCAGAGCAACATCATGTGAGCATTCTGAGCACTCTCAAACTTTTATTCAGTAACACTTACCAGTACATCTGGCGCACCATATAGCCTCCCATACTGTGCCAGGACCTCGTCCACCAGGATCTCCAGCTCCTCTGTGGTGAAGGGACGGGCTCTGATGTTCTCAGTTCTCACCATCACTGGGTCCAGAATACAGGAACAGCAGCAGTTGGTGGTGAAGAATGGCAGGCAGCAGTGTCTGAATGCAAGTGAAATGTGTGGCTCTCTCACAGAGATTTATAGGCCTCTGGGGTTGTTTCAGTGGTACTCAGCTGCTGCAATTGGTCTGCCTGGTTAGCATTTTTCAATTGTATCCAATAACCGGGACAGCGGAAGCGGAGCACGCCTACCCCGAGTTTCAAAATTGTATTTCACTACCGCGATCGCAGTTCCCATTGGCTGCATTGTCATTGGTATTGGCGGTGTCACACCGTGGGGGCCAGGCGGTCGCTAACGCAATACTGCATCTTTCAATTGTGGCCAATGCCCGGGCCCGCGGTAGCGGAGCACGTCAACCGCGAGTTTCAAAATTGTATTTCACTACAGCGATCGCGGCTCCCATTGGCTGCATTGTCGTTGCCATTTGCGGTGTCACGCCGCGGGGGCCAGGCGGTCGCTACCGCAATCCTGCATCTTTCAATTGCGGCCAATAACCATGATCGCGGTGGCGGAGCACGTCTACCGCGAGTTTAAAAAATGTATTTCACTACCCCGATCGCAGTTCTCATTGGCTGCATTGTCATTGCCATTGGCGGTGTCACACCGCGGGGCCAGGCGGTGGCTATCGCAATCCTGCATCTTTCAATTGCGGCCAATGACCGTGATCGCAGTGGCGGAGCACGCATACTGCATCTATGGACACAATATGCTCTAGCAATGGCAATAGCCAATTTTAATAATTGAACACTATACATTCACAATGTATTACAGTACCTGTTTGCAAAATGTAATGCTAGTGTGACATTCAACTCACTGATGCCTACACATGCCATTTCAGTGCACATGATTACATGCATTGGCATGTACTTCCTCACATGTCACCTATGATATTTGTGTGCCAGTGCACAGATTTGGTGTGTAATGGAGTCTCATATTTGTGAACATCTCAATGTGTGACATGGCTAATCAACTAACAGTAATGATGGACTGAGCAGATATTGGGCCCGATTCACAGAACTAACTTACGACAAAATCCTAAACTTACTACCATTTTGGTATTCACAGAATGAACTTACTCATTTTGGTATTCACTGAATAAACTTACTCATTTTGGTATTCACAGAAGACACTTATACATTTTGTGTAACTTACACATTTTGTGTAACTTACTCATTTTGTGTAACTTACACATTTTGTGTAACTTACACATTTTGTGTAACTTACACATTTTGGTATTCACAGAAGGCACTTACTCATTGATGAGTAAGTGCCTTCTGTGAATACCAAAATGAGTAAGTTAATTCTGTGAATACCAAAATTGTTGTAAATTCATTCTGTGAATACCCAAATGTGTAAGTTCATTCTGTGAATACCAAAATTGTTGTAAGTTCATTCTGTGAATACCCAAATGTGTAAGTTCATTCTGTGAATACCAAAATTGTTGTAAGTTCATTCTGTGAATACCCAAATGTGTAAGTTCATTCTGTGAATACCCAAATGTGTAAGTTCATTCTGTGAATACCAAAATTGTTGTAAGTTTAGGATTTTGACGTAAGTTAGTTCTGTGAATCAGGCCCATTGTGCCTATTTCACTGAGCACATTGCTGTATTGATTTTGGTAGTTGATCAGCTTACACACACTGTGCTCCTTGTGTAGAAAAGTTGTGCTCTGTGCAACTTAAGCAAGAAAGTGTGGCAGGTACAGCAGCTACATAGAAGTCAGCACTGTTGCTGTTTCCAACATGTGCTGTGTCACCTACACCCAGGGCTGGTGACACAAGATGTAGGAGTGTACCATTTACCATTCACATAGTCAGAATCTGTTTTGGAGATACCACATGTACGACTACATGAGATCACGGTGTCTCTGCATGTGACTTGTGCATTAAGCTGTTGTTACAGTCCAGTCATTGTTGGCGCTGTGTCAGTCAAGATGTAAGATGTTTGACACATCTCATAGGGGAATTAAATTGACATGTGTCCCCTTTCATTGTGTGTAGGAGACGACCAAATGTGCATCGTCCGTTCCCAGTGCTGGAGGATGAGGACATCATAAGGAAATTCCGTCTGGATCGCCTTACCCTTCAAGACCTATGTGGTCAGTTGGAGCCCCATCTGAGGCCTCGCAGAACCTTTTCGACTGCTTTGACACCAACAGTTAAGGTGATGGCGGCCCTGCATTTCTTTGCAACTGGTTCATTCCAGTACACGGTGCCCCTCGCCGGTGGGATGTCTCAAGCGATGTTCAGCATGGTGCTACGTGATGTCCTGTCCGCAATGATGAATACAAGGACCGCTACATCCATTTTCCAAGGAGACATGAATTGGCAGCTGTGAAGGGTGATTTTAATGTCCTTGGCCACATACCTAATGTGGTTGGTGCCATTGACTGCACACATGTTGGCCTGGTTCCACCACAGGCACGTGAGCACATATACAGGAACAGGAAGAATTTCTATTCCATTAATGTGCAAGTGGTATGCCAAGCGGATATGATTATCTCCCATGTCTGTGCCAGATTTTCCGGATCATCCCATGACTCCTACATACTGCGTTACAGCATCATCCCACAACTGTTGGCTTGTTGGTGAGTACGCCAAGTCAAAGTGTGCTGTATGTGTGACATGCTGTTCCCAGCTACTGTTTCTGTCAGTAAATTGCTCTCTGTATGTCACACCTAGGTGACTCTGCGTATCCCAACCGGCCTTGGTTGCTGAGCCCACTGAGGAATCCAAGGACCCCGGGTGAAGGACGCTACAATGATGCACATGAGAGGACACGTCGTGTGGTAGAGCCTACTTTTGGGCTTCTGAAGTCTAGATTCCGGTGTCTGGACAAGAGCGGAGGTGCACTACTCTACTCTCCCCAAAAGGTGTGTCAGATTGTAGTTGCATGCTGCATGCTCCACAACTTGGCCTTGCGCAAGGAGATCCCCCTGCTCCTGGACGATGATGAGCAGCAGATGCCCCCCCCTGCAAACCCACACATGCCCAGTGACGACGATAGTGTAGAAGAGGAAGGTGTTGACCTGCGTCAACAGCTCATCGACAACTACTTCCCTTGAGTGTAAGTGACATTGTACAACAGTGACATTGTCTGTTGGCTTTGATGGTAGTGGCAAGGCATAGATGATCTTTTTGACTACTGGCTGTTGTTGGCTCTGGGCTAATGGCTGATGTGTGTGGCGCAGGGTAGTTTTATCCAGGTACCTCATGTCTATGTTGATGTTGTTGCTCATTGTTATGTGTGCTGGTTTTTGTATGTTGAAGACTAGTGTTGTGTTTTAGCAGTAATGGCATAACCTGGCAAGTAAATGTCATTCTCTTGTGTCTTTCTAGGTCCCTTCACCCTCTCAATGCCTCGTCACAATCAGAGCTTGTGGTACATTGGAATCTGAGTTGACATTGTACATACTGTGATAAACATGGAGCTGACACAAAGACATAGGTGTGTAAAGAGTGTTTATTTACAATGAGTATTTGTGACAGAGAAGTGATTATTTACAAAATTGTGCCAAGTGAATTTATCAGTTGTCAGTGACGGTAAATGAGACAAATAGAGTAGTCACCACATTGATGTAGGCACACAGTCCAACAGACTCCTGCCATCAACATGGCAATGTGGGTAAGGATAGTTAACAAAGTCAATGTCAAGGGGAACACAGGTGCCATCATGGCTGGCTCAGCAAATTGCGTTTGGATGGTGCATGGCCACGTGATCCTCCCCTGGTGTTTCTCGGATGGCCCCTCATGCGTTTGGCAGGGGGGCACTCTGCTGCAGGCTCAGCGGTGTCTGAGGAGTCATTTTGTTGCAGCTCACCCCTCTCTGTGGCTGCAGCTGAGGTGGTGGGTGTATCAGCATGCGGGCCACTGGAGGGGGGTTGAGAAGTCATTTGGGCCGCATGTCTGTCCCTCAGAACACCCACAAGCTGGCCCATAAGGTCCACAAGTTGGCCCATACATGTGTCCATGGACCTCAGCAGCAGGCGGAGCTCATGCACTTCTTCCACAACCTGGCCCATCTGTCCCTTGTTCTGTTCATATGCCCCAAGGACTCTTGCGACAGTGGCCAGGGCTTCGGTCTCAGTGTCCTCCTGTATTGGTCCCCCAGTTGCCCTCCCACCTGCCCTGTTGACACAGACCTGTGGCATTGGCACTGGACGCACCCACACACTCCTCCTGGCATCCTCTGATTGTGTTTTGGTGTTGGTAACCACTGAGGCAGGGAGAGTGTTGCAGGCAGCAGTGGTGATGGTGGTGGTGGAGGCCGCACAGGTCGTTGCAGCAGGGGTCAGCACTGTTGTTGCTGTGGTGGTGGTGGTGGTGGGGACAATGAGGGCCTGAGACGTGGTGCGCCCTGGCAGTCCAGAGGGGCCAGGTTGTTGCTCCTCATCCGAGAAACGTAGGGAGTCTGCATCTGAGAGTTCATGTTCCGGGGTGGGAGACAGGCTCTGCAGGTTGGTGGTGTTTTCTGCTGCAGTTGCCTGTGGATCTTCTGTTGAACTGAGGTTAAATGGTCATTGAAGTGCACTCCACAAGCTTGGTGTTAGACTTTTGGATGTTACATTTGATACACCAAACACTTTACATTGCAATCACTTGGTATGGCAGCAAAATACTGAGCATCATGACATGATGTTGAGGTACATACATTACTTGTCCGTGGTGTGACATGTAAATTGAAACCATGTGCCACGTACAGATTGTGTGATTACAAGGACATGTCATCATCTAACAACTTGCGGCACATCAATTTTATGTAATGCGTCTTTTTTGTTTGCTCTTCATGGAATCAATTTCAGCTAAGCAAGAACTAGCCATTGGAATGTTATACATACCTCTTTCATATAATGTACTTTACTTTGTTTGTCAGATTGACAATGCATGTTTTGTGTTCATATGGGCCTTCATGCTCTGACACCATGGCACTTACACATTGCATTCTGTGTTGTGCATGATTGTGCCATGAATTACTTTCAGATGTGACTTGGTGAGTCAAAGTTTAATTTCTGTGACAGTTCCGTGCGCTTAGCTGTCTGCACACTGGATGTGGATTTTGGATCTATGCCAAGTTGGCTGACATGTGAGTGCTGGTGTGGTCACCTGGCTCCATGTTTTTTGAGAAGGATGCAGGGTGCATGCACTGACTACCTACCTGTTCAGTGACCCAGTGGAGGGAAATGGCTGCCACATGTTTCTGGGTGTTGGAAGCATACCATCCTGCTCAGGGGTGAGACAATGGGGCCTGGTGGGAGTTGTAGTGCTGGATTCCCACCCACAAACACCCCTCCCTGTTGAGAAGGCTACCTACCTGTTAGGTGAAGGTGAGCAATGCAATGGCTGCCACATGGTTATGAGTGGGAGGGGTGTACCATCCTGCTCAGCTGTGGGACAAGGGGGCCTGGTGGGAGTTGTAGTACAGGCTTCCCACCCACAAACACCCCTCCCTGTTCAGAAGGCTACCTACATGTTAGATGAAGGTGAGCAATGCAATGGCTGCCACATGGTTCTGGGTGGAGGAGTGTTCTATCCTGCTCAGGGGTGAGACAAGAGAGCATGAGAAGGCTGACTACCTGTAAGTTTGAGGAGAGCAATGAGATGGCTGCC
This sequence comes from Calotriton arnoldi, assembly GCA_963921515.1. Lineage (NCBI taxonomy): Eukaryota > Metazoa > Chordata > Amphibia > Caudata > Salamandridae > Calotriton > Calotriton arnoldi. Next base: position 23,973 of record CAWUFW010020058.1, read on the forward strand.
ACGTGGTACTGGGTGTGGGGAGTGTACCATCCTGCTCAGCTGTGGGACAAGGGGGCCTGGTGGGAGTTGTAGTGCTGGCTTCCCACCCACAAACACTCCTCCCTGTTAAGATGGCTACCTAGCTGTTAGGTGAAGGTGAGCAATGCAATGGCTGCCACATGGTTGTGGGTTTGGGGAGTATACCATCCTGCTCAGCTGTGGGACAAGGGGGCCTGGTGGGAGTTGTAGTGATGGCTTCCCACCCACAAACACCCCTCCCTGTTCAGAAGGCTACCTACATGTTAAATGAAGGTGAGCAATGCAATCGGTGCCACATGGTTCTGGGTGGGGGAAGTGTTCCATCCTGCTCAGGGGTGAGACAAGAGAGCATGAGAAGGCTGACTACCTGTAAGTTTGAGGAGAGCAATGAGATGGCTGCCACATGGTATGGTTCTGGTTGTGGGGAGTGTACCATCCTGCTCAGCTGTGGGACAAGGGGGCCTGGTAGGAGTTGTAGTGCTGGCTTCCCACCCACAAACACCCCTCCCTGTTCAGATGGCTACCTACATGTTAGATGAAGGTTAGCAATGCAAAGGCTGCCACATGTGTGGTGGGGGAGTGTTCCATCATGCTCAGGGGTGAGACAAGAGAGCATGAGAAGGCTGACTACCTGTAAGTTTGAGGAGAGCAATGAGATGGCTGCCACATGGTTCTGGGTGTGGGGAGTGTACCATCCTGCTCAGCTGTGGGACAAGGGGGCCTGGTGGGAGTTGTAGTGCTGGCTTCCTGTACACATGCCCCCATGGAAATATTGCTAGCTACCTTTGGGATGATTCAGAGGAAGGAAATGTTAGATGTGTGAGACATGTGTTGGGAAGAGTGTGCTGTACGTAAGTGCATTTGTGTTTAGGAAGTGTAGCTTTCTAGTTGTGCAAGATAGTACATAGCAGTGTAATGGGATACATTTGTTGGTACTTACCAGCCTCCACTCCCCCGGGTATTCCTGTGAGACTTTCTAGATGCAGTATGGCAAGCATCTTCTCCTCCCATTCGTTGAATGTTAGTGGTGGAATGGGAGGGCCACCGACAGTCCTCTGAGCCAGCTCATGGTTCTTGTTGGCACGCTCTTTCACCCTGGTCTTGAGGTCATGCCACCTCCTCCTGATGTCCTTCAGGGTGCACTGGGTGGTCCCTACTGCATTGACTTTGTTGACTATCCTTGCCCACATTTGATTTTTTCTAGCTACTGGTGTCTGTTGGACCATGCTTCCAAACAAATGTGGTTCTACTCTGATTATCTCATCTACCATGACTGACAACTCATTGTCAGTGAAATTTGGCATTTTTTTCTGTGCCATGGTGTGTGATGTGCAAATGTGTGAAAAGTGCAGGTGGGAAGGTGGTGGTGGAAATGTGTGTGGTGTGTGTGTGGTTGTGATGGTGTGATGTGTGCTGATTTGCCTCTCCTTTGTGCTGTGGGGTTGGGCCCTTCAATGCTGTGTTGTGCAAAGGATTCTGGGCAGGGAAGGGGCTGGTTTTATACTCAGCTATGTCGGTGGGTCAAAATGGAGTATTCATGTCAGGTGTGTTGTCTGGGTTGACCTGGGATTTGTATTTTTTACTTGCCGTGGGGATGTGTCATTGGGGTGTGTTAGGTGTTTTTTGAGGCTGAGCCAGATATACAGCCACACTTGGTAGCCTTGTCGTGTGGTTGCTTTCGACCGCCATTACTCTTCCGGCGCGACCGCGGCGATCGGAATCGAACAGCCCCGTCCGCCGGCTCTCCCATTCAGCATTAGTTGCGATTGCGGCGGTCGATAACAACTGATCGTTCCGCTGGCACCGCCATCGTATCGTAATTTTACTTGTGGTCATTCCGCTGGTCGATCAGCGGTTTTGGGTCTTTCCGCAGCAAATCCGAACACCACGGACGGATTTTCAGCTGTTCCAGACGTTCCCGGCTCAGTTTTGTGGAATCCGTCCACGGCGGTCGGATTTCTCTGGCGGTGCATCCTAATCTGACCGCAGGTTTTGCCGCGGTACATGCAGACGGTTATTTACCGATACCACGGCGGTCGGAATGCTTTTCCGACCGCCATTGTAATCGGCCCCTTAGTTTGTTGTTCATGTGCTCCTGGGTTAGGAGGTTTGCCCCAAATTTCTCTTAATTACCCAAGCGGGCGTGGTCACATAATTTCAGCAATTTTGCATCACAAGAGTAACGCATACTTACTGAGATTACTGCAAATACTCCGGTATAATTAAAATTTCGCCCTTGCCTAGCAGTAACAAGGGTCAAGCTTTGGCAAAACACCTCATTTCAAGGTGGATTGTCTCTTATATTGCTACAACATACACCCACAGAGGTGTAAACATCTGCCAACCAAACCTTTGACTTGTAAATATGTCCTAAATCCTGCCAAATTCACCTTCCAGATATTTTAGGGCTGTTTTAACAAATGTTTCAGCTCCATTCTTAGTATAGCATGAGACAAATACTAATAGAACAATGAAATACAGGCCAGCATTTGTGTAGGGCGATACTTATACAAGCTCAGAGAGGATCAGTGAGAAATGCACTGCTGGAGACTATTGAATAAAATGGCAATGCCTAAATATTGAGTTTTAAATATTGGTCCTATGTTAATATCGACCATGTTCTATCAGCTCCACCACTATATAGATGTCCTACACAGGACATACTAAGAAACAATATAATTGTTTGCAAAATGCTGGCTAAAATGTAAACGCACAACAATATTAAGATAGTCAATATTATGTCATGCATGCATTTTAGATGCAACATCCTAACCCTTCCTTTGTGGGGAGACCAAGTAGAAAGGAGCTATTTTCAAACAAATTCTGTTTACAACATCCATGTCGGCAGAGAGACCTCTTTATGCCCTCATCTTTTTTAGAAGCAGGCAGGCATCAGCTCCATTATAAAACTACTAACAATAAAGAACGGTACAGCATCCTATCCATACCTCCTTTCAAGGTAACAGTCATTGCCCCTAAAGGTATTGACCATGTAGCCAACCATTATACATTTTCCCATGGAACCTTTGAAAAACAACATTAGCAAAGTCAATATGTCTCACATATGAGCGAGCTATTGGGTTTGTCTATGTGTTTTAAGCCATATTGCAGTGTTGCACTCCTTGCTCCCTCCTCTCCAGCCCTCGGAGATGACCTAGTGTTGCTCCTCCATGCACTGGTTGTCTCCCCTCATGCTCTACTCCCTGAGCTGAGAAAGCTGCGGGTTTCCGCCCTCCTCACCTGGTACACGAACAGGACCCCGAATAAAACAATAATTTGCTATATATTTAAATACATATTAAGCAAGGCAGACATTGCTTTAAGAAACTAGGATGATTTCTTTTAGATCTGGGACTAATTTGGTTGATATTAGAGATCATAGCAAAGTCAAAGGCTGGACAATAACTGTATGACACGATGCTCATGTTTTTCAATAGTTTTGGGTTTATAAAGGACTTATGAAGCACCCATTCTTGGCTCCATGAGTGATGCGACCACTATAAAAAATAATTATTATCGCAGTGAGTTCTGCCTGTGCATCTGGCCATTATATGTAGTAGAATTATAGTAGTTAGTTTAGGGCATCCAACTTAGTACCGTTTTACCACTTCCGTAAATGACATACTTCCTAATGACTGTAACAGCATCTTAAAACGAAATGAGTCGTGCATTCAGAAGTGGTGTTTCCACTCATGACCTGTTCTGCATGACATTTTCGATTATTGTTTTAGTGCAATACTCAGGTGAGGCTGGGAGATGGCACTGAAAAGGGAGCAGGAGACACTAAAACACAGATAGCTTGGAGAGAGGCAAACCAGGGGTATGTCTTGGCTTGAAGAGACAAAGCACAAGCCATCAAAAGATGTACATGAGGTAACAAATTTATAGAAAATTATATCATTTTTAAAATGAAACTAAAATAGGAATATTTGTCAGCATCTCAAATAAATACATACACTTATATCACTGAATTAAGTGACATTTATTGAAAGTAATATTTTTTAAACATGAAACATTGACAAAAATCCCCATGACGCAACAACATTGATACGAGTTATTCAAAATGTCAGTTTGTCATGTGATTTATTTCTATAAGCTACATTGTTATTAACTGTTAAGCAAGGTTGTTTATGTTAACCATGTAAGTGAGGATGTTGGACAGCGCTGAATTACTTCATGGTACCCTCAAACTGTATGGTTAAGCAAAATGATAGATAGTGAAGTAAAGTGATGGGCCGTGCATCACATGGTTTGGTGTAGTGGGAAGCTAGGATTTTCGACTAGGATAGCATATTGTGTGGTTCAGAAACCCTAAAGATGCATCCATCTCTTCTGTTTAACACTAAAAGTCACCGCTTTGCGTTCAGCTATTCAATTAGTGATAGTATGGGGAGTTTATTCCACCTTAAATCAGACTGACACTATACATACATACGTGTGTACAGTCATAAAATGTAAAGGTGTGCTTTTTTTGTTTGGAATATATCCACGGACACTGAAGATCAAGTACAGTGACAGAATATGCCATTCTAAAATAATGCTGCACTTCACAATTGCCCCCTTGCAGGTCTATGATCTAAGGAGCAAACTCATGGGGCCCCAAGACCTGAGTGGTTTTTTCCTGGAGAAGTATTCCACTTCTTAGCACAATTCCTCTACACACCACATACATCCAATGCACACCACAGACATCCACATCATGCCACAGAATTTAACACCACACCACATCATTCCACTCAACTATATGCAATTCCACAACACACAATACCACTCCACATAATTCCAGTACACTCTTTACCACCTAATTACTATCCACATATGTCCAGTGCACACCATGCCACATAATTCCATTCCACATAATTCTACTCAACACCACACAATTCTAAACCACACAATTCCACAACAACCAATCCACTCAACTCCATACACATGGCTAAAAGACATTGTCATTGACAACACCAACAGCTCTCAGATTGCAGAGACCTATTGGCTTTGCCAAAGCTTTTTTTTTACTTTTAACCATGCCACACAGCAGCCATGCAGCTATACAACATGGCAAAGAAAACATAGACTAAGCCAAATAGCTGTTCTAATTGGCTTTTCAATGTTTTGCTTTGAAATAACCAGATTTAACCGCTAGAGGGCAGAGTGTGCAATATGAAATGCTAAACAATTAAATAATTACTAGTCCCTCAATCACAGCACTGGCATGGATGGACACTAACTAAGCTAAATTAATCTGTACTTGCTCCATGTGCCACACAAAGTAATGGAAGTGATGCTGGAAGGGACATTTGGGAGATGCTGCCAAATTAGGAGACAGCTAAGAAGAGTGATAAGGATACCACTGAAAGGCAAGTAATGGGCAGACTAAAGGCCACTTCTTAGAGAGTTTTTTTGTACACAATAGATCATCATCAAGTGACAGCTAACACACACTGTCTGCAGGAAAGACCAAATAATGATGCTCAGTTTCAAATATTTAATGAAATGATTTTAGCTTTTGCTTACCACCAGGATATGGAAAACAACTTTCAACTTCTTGAATTATTCTCAAAACCACAAGCAGAAGAAGGGTGACCTCCATCCTACAGGAGTAAAAGAATAATAAAGATGAAGACTTGACATTCCACCCCCCTGAAATCCATCCTCTCCCACACCACACCCCACCCCATCCTGACCTATGGGCTAGAAGGAACCACATAGGTAAACATTGTAATTAGTACATGTATTTACATGGCGCTTACGACCCCTGATGAGGCATTGAAGCACTTTTTGCGGCGAGTAGCACACTACTCCACAAAGCCAAGGCTAGTATTCCAATACTCTAATACTCTGCACACTCCCCCATGCCCTATCCTGAGGGAGAAAAGGAACCTTATACATGGACACATGACAGTCCACCCCAATGACCTCCCTCATCTCCTCTGCTCCCTCTCAGCCTATCCCATGGGGGAAAAGGAATCACATAGATGAACATGTGCCAGCCCCCTCCCTTGACCTTCCTCTTCTTCCACCATTCACACTGGAGATGTGTCAGCTACCCCTTTGAACCTCATCCTCTCCCACATACCCTCTCATCGAATCCTGTGAGAGAAAATGAAATCAAATACATGGGTATATAACATCCTATACCCCTAACCGGCCTCGTCTCCCACATTCCCCACCTTCACTCAGATTCCCGCCTCAGATATTACCTTGTCAACAAGTAGGAACATTTAAGCATTTTATGTTCATAAAGCCCCCTATACATAACAAATTCTGTATCTGAGTTAGAGAATTCATTGTGAATTAGTAGTGTGAATGTAGCACATATGGACATGCAATTCTAACGAACTAGCTCATTAACAAGAAATCTAATGTAATGAAATATGAACTAGAAAAAATGAAATCAATAATAGTTTTTCCCACCTAGAAGACTCTCAGAACAGTATGCGTAGTTAAATTGGATTTGTCAATCATTACCTCAAAGTGTGCATGTTAGATCTTTTAGAATGTATTATGTGAAACCTGGTCACATAATTCATCCGTAATATAACTCGAGTTCTTCTATGAGTTGGAATCACTCAATATTGCACAAAATCCCATTGTATAGTCACAGTCCCAGCACTGTGGTAGGATATGGTTGGTATTTCAGTAGCTAGTTACTAAAGGTGTGCTTGCAAGCTTAATAGGAGCCAAATGATGAAATCTTGATAAAAAACCTCAAACAAATCTTTTAAAAACCTGCCATGGGGTAAAGCATCATCTTCAATGCAGTGCTACTTAATTCTTGACCATTTTATCCAAGCATTGATTAATTTCAAACAAAAGGAAACAATACCTAGTAAGTTTATGTTATACATTATTATTCAATTATACATGTGCACTATTGGAACACTGCTTTCTGGACATCATAAAATCTATCAGTGGAAAGGGCTGTGAGTGAACCTCGCTGCAAATCCTGGGAAACCAACCTTAGAGTGACTTTTGCGCCAGTTTCATTGTTACAAGTTGTATATAAGGAATAAAGTACCTCCTCCCATACATTATAAGGATATTGAAAATCACTGAAGAGTTCCATAACCACATAGGGGAACGGGGCTGAATGCTGAGTTCCTTTCTAAGGTTATGGAACTCTGAGATGACTTCCAATGTCCTTATCATGTAAGCCAGAGGGTAATTTATCGCATATAATACATGGTCACACCATCACCTTTTCCAAAACAGCTTAAATCCTTGCTACGTAACTCTTTCATATGAAAGACTGAGCATGTTTGCAGGCATGAAGAATAAAAACAAAACCTCTAGTTCCAAATTAAACACATCAAAAACCTGTTAGTTATTTGTTGCAAACAGATATTAGAATATCAGCTGCGGTGGGTGTGTGCTTATTACGGAACCGTTCCGTCTTTGCACATTCCTACGGGGCAGTACTGGCACACTCCCTGTGGACTGCCCCTTTCGACCCCTCACCACGAGAGATGGAAGCAAAAGTGCTTCTGCTGCCACCCCGACCCCCCCCCCGGCATCTGATGACATCAGTGCATATGTCACAACAACGTCATTAAAACCTGCCGGGGACACGCTGGAAGCCTTTTGCTTCCAGCGCGCATATAAGAAGGAGGTACATTTTTCCTCCTGGGATGGGTGGTTCGGGGAGCGTAAAGAGGCATCGGGGGAAAGGAAAGAGGTTTCCTTTCCCTTGAAGTGTCTTTGCAGTGCATTCCTACTGCACAATCGCGGGTGGGGCAGCGATCGTGCAGCAGGAATGCCCACCATGCCACCAGGGATTTTTAGATTGCCTGTAAAATTGTTTTGGGGAGGAGCTCCTTGGGCAACGGTCGCTCCCCTTGAGGGGCTGTATATTTTGGCCTTTCTTGCTTCTTCTGTGGCAGATCGGCCAGATTTTTAGGTCAATCTGACCCCAAGAGGGGCAGAAGCCAATAGCCTATCAGGGAATAAATGTTTGGCCATTTTGGGGAGCTGCCCCTTGGGCAAGGGTCGCTACCCTTTATAAAGGGGCATGCATTTTGGCTGTTTATGCCCCCCCCCCTTGGGGGCAGATCAGCTATATTTTCAGGCAAATCTGTCACCAAGGGGGGCAGAAACTACGAGCCACCAGGGAGTAATTGATTAGGCCATAGTGGGGAGAGGCCCCTTGGGCAAGGGTCACTCCCCTATATGTATTTTGGCCGTTTATGCCCCTCTTTGGGACAGATCAGCCAAACACAAGAGCCTGCTGGGAGTTAGTACATGGCATAGAACACACTAGCCCTGTTATGTAACCGGGGATGGGAACTAGAGGCACTGGGCGCTAGGAGCTAGCCAGCCTCCAACACGAAGTCTTAAACACAAGTGGGTATGCTCCTAGTGAGGTAATCTACAGGTGCTTAGAAATGCGTGATTGGTGGGGGCATCTTACAAAAAGTGAAGGACTGGCCTCACACACCACCTGGTGTCATGCTTCATCATAGGCCGTCCTCGCCCTCTAAAAACTAGAGGGCGGGCATACACCTGACGACAGGGATGCACTTCTAAACTAAGTGGGGGCCCGTGGGTAGTGAAAGTGATCCAACAACCATTACAGTTGTCATAAAGACTAATTTTAATAAACTGGGCAACTGTATGGTGTTAAAAGAAGTGTGCGGTGACTAGGGGAATGATTATCCCTTCACCGTGGTGTATGTGGTCGACATGTTTCTGCCTAATGTCCCGTGAGGGTACGTGGCATTCCTCAGGACCTTTTTTTCCATCACTCACCTATCCTACGCTGATGACCCAGTGTTATTAAGTCACACACGAATAATCCTCCAAAGGGTGATTAACGAGTTGGCACAATTCACCAAGGTAAACACTCTGGAAATAAATCCAACAAAAACAAAAGCCATGATCATAAGTTGTTGCGCCCAGAAACACCTGCCATTCAAAATCAGCAATACAAAATTGGAAGTAGTCAGCAGCTACAAGTATGTAGGTGTGCTTATGGACAACCAATTCATATTTCGAAAACACAACAAGACCCTAACAAAGAAAGGAAATGGATTAATATTTTCCTTTTGCTCAATGGCAAGGAACCTAAAAGGTCCATTATTTACCCCGCTGTTAGCAGTTATCAAAGCAAAACGTCTACCGACACTGGCTTACACAAGTGAAATCAGCATGGGAAAGAGGCAACAATCCTGGATACCTTACAAACACGGGCCTACAAAATAGCATTTTCCCTACCCCGTAACTCCTCACCGGCGCAGGTGAGGTTGGAATATGGGTTGCAGTAGCAGTACGTACAAATAAGATACATAACAATAAAAACATGGTACAAAATTTGGTCCAACTGGCAAAACTCGATTAACAATGTGCTCTGGAAGGCCCTAGACAATGACCCCCAGTCTGTTTATACCAAGTACTTACAATCATCCCTAAAACTCAAAAATACAAAAAATACTATAGGTCTCTGCCAACTGAACCTTCCATTTTCTTCATTCCAACAAATATTGAAGAAAGCGGCCATAAAGCACTCATTAATGGAGGATAAAACAAGATTAAGTAAGCGAGCCCCTGCAACTGGCAACATACTTGGGTCAGACGTACCCCTCATAATCAAAAACAAAGTTCTTAGCATGACGTCTTAGTTCAATACCATCAAACGTAGACCAACCAAGCTGGCAATACAAAGGCCCAAAGGCATGTAGTCTTTGTGAAACACCAAAGCAGGACTTCATCCATTTAATATGCATCTGCCCAATTTTAAAGCCACACCGTCTCCTACTACTGAAACTATTATTCAATACAAGGGGCATTCATACCTGTAGATCGGCAATACTAAAATGTCTTGATCCGAAAGATCCACAGCTCAACTGTAACCTAGTAACATTTTTAATTCTGTACGAAAAAGAACTAAAGCGGGGCCTGAGGGAAGGCATGCAATAGCACATTACACATCAAGTATCACAAAATTGACCATTTATCGCTTTGCTTCGATTGTATTGTGTCAGAGCAACTTTTAATAAGTACAAGTACATGAGGGGAAAAGTACAATAGCCCCTTCTGAGACTGTTTCTTTCTTTTAACATGTATAAATGAACTGCGTAACAATTGCACTGCTGAAAATCAAAATTTTTAACGTGTATATTTTTTAAACAAACACAACTAGTTTTATTAGTACATTGTTATGGTTTTAACTAATTAAAACAATAAAGAATGTTTTGATTGATTGATTGATTCACTAGCCACCAGGGAGTAATTGATCCGGCCATGTTGGAGAGCAGCCCCTTGGGCAAGGGTCACTCCTCTTTATAGTGGGGCATGTAGTTTGGCTGTTTCTGCCCCCCTTGGGGTCTGATCAGCTATATTTTTAGGCCCATAGGCAGAAAGCCACTAGTCACCAGGGATCGATTTATTTAATTATCGGGGTGGCCACTTTGGCAAGGGTCTCTCCCCTTTTTTGGGGCATGTATTTTGGCCTTTTTTGCCCCCCTTAGGGACAGATCGGTCATATTTTTATGCCTATCACAGAAAACCACTAGACAATAGGGAATGTTTCTGTGTGTGTGTGAACTGGAGGTTAGCTGATGGTCTGCGTGTACTTTTTTGGCAGTGTCTGTGTAGATTGGCACTTGCCTGGCAGTGTGTGTGGACTGGTGCTTGGATAGCGGTGTGTGTGGACTGGCAATGGGCTGGCTGTGTGCTTGTACTCGCACTTGGCTGGTGTTGTGCATGGATTGGCGCTTGACTGGCGGTGAGTGTGGACTGGCACTTGGCTGGTAGTGTTTCTGGGCTGGTGCTTGGCTAGCAGTGTTTATGGCTGGCATTTGGCTGACTGTGCGTGGCTGGCATTTGAATGGTAATGGGCAGACTTCATAGTGCTTTATAATGGTAAATGTTTTATTTCTTGTCACAATTTGTGATTGTAATATTTTATTTCTCTTTTTTATTATAGTGCAAAGCTTTTGTTTTCTTTTGCTGAGACTCCTGCTTGCAGTTTCGGCACGGGTAGATCTGCAGTTTGTGTAGTTGCATGTGTTTGGTAAGAAAACGTTTTTTGTACTCTATACTTCATATGAACATCATTGCCCTGCATGATTGCATTTTTTGTAAATGCTGTAATAATAGCAGCATATTTAGATTCTGTTTGATTGTGTGTGAACTTATCCTTGGATTTTTGCACAATATGTATTGTGTTGTCTTGTTTGTAATTTTCTTTTGTCTTTCCTTTCTAGTAGGATATCATTGGTGCTTGCTGTGTCTGTGAAGAGTAGGTGCTAGTGAGTCTAGCTGTCTCTGGCAAGAGAGTGGTATCTTTACAGTGTATAGGTCTTTGTGTGTTTTGTATTGATTGACTTTACCTTGCAATTGCTATATGCCAGTAGTTTTACTTTTTGTTTGATAAAGTCACACTTTGGTTATTACTTATTGTACACAGTGTTGGTTATTGTTGACTTATTTGTCAAGTTACTTTTGTTAGTAAGGATTATGGCTAACTGCAGGATTAACTCTCAGCAGGTTGTTAGTATGCTTTTCAAATCTTCCTCTGACCATGATTCTGAGACTGACTCTGCATCTGAGGCAGAGGAGGAAGTCCAGGATTCTGGCAGTGAATTTTCTGTCTGAGAGGAATCATCTGATGATGAATCCACACCCAGTGTGTAGGAAGTGCCTCTTTTAGAAGAGGACACTGATGTGCCGATAGTGCAGCAAGAGGCATCTGGATTGCGGTCTGGGGCTGAAAGGCTTTCCATTGGAAGAGCCGAACTATGGGTTGCCCTAAACATGGCGCAGTCGGTGTTGCCTGCCTTTACTGGTGTCACAGGGTGTAGAGTGAATACTGAAAACCTTTTGCCTATAGATTTATTTCAGTTGTTTGTGGATGATGTATTTTTGGATGAGATTGTTGACCAGACAAATTTGTATGCAGAAAAGTGTTTGAGGGACAACTGTGCCAAACCTAAGCCCCACTCTAATGCTACCCGGTGGACTCCCATAAATCTGGATGAGTTGAAGACGTTTTTGGGTTTCACTTTTTTGATGGGCTTGATAAGAAATCACTTGCCATCTTTATATTGGTCTACTAGTCCCTTGATGGCAACGGCTATATATCCTGCCACTATGAGTCATGATCGGTATTTGCTTCTTCTTCAGATGCTGCATTTTGTTGATAATTCTTCAGTATTGCCACGAGATCACCCTGATTGTGACTGTGTTTTTAAGATTTTGCCCATCAATGATCACTTTGTGGATTGATTTTCAGACATCTATGTCCCAGGGGAAAAAATAGCTGTGGCTGAGTCTTTGGTCATCTTCAAGGGCTGTTTGGTTTTTAGGCAGTACATTCCTAGCAAGAAAGCATGTTATGGAATTAAGATGTATATGCTGTCTGAGAGTAGTACTAGATATATTTATAATGTCAGGGTGTACAAAGGTAGGGATTCCGCCATTGACCCCCCTGGTTGTCTGTCCAATTTCTGAGTTAATAAGAAAATTGTGTGGGTACTTGGCAGAGGACTTTTTTAAAAATAGCACCATTTATACATAGATAACTTCTACACTAGTGTGCAATTGTTCAGGGAATTGTTCAAAGTGGACACTGTTGCTTGAGACACAATTCGGTCTAACCGTAAAGGTTACCCCAAACAGCTTGTCTGTAAAAATCTTCAGAGGGGGCAATGCCTTGCATAGTGATGAACTTATAGCTGTGAAATTTTCAGACACGAGAGATGTATACATGTGTTACCATTCATGATGAAAGTACTTCACCTATGACTGTTTATGGTCAGGTTGCTGAAGAGCGCAAACTTGTGTTCATTTTAGACTACAATAAGCACATGGGTGGTGTAGACAGAGTAGATCAGAGGTTGGAACCTTACACTGCTGTTTGTTAGGCTTACATTTGGTATAAGAAGTTTGCTGTACATCTGTTTCATTTTTCAACCTTCAATGCCTTTGTTGTATTCAAGGATTGATCTCCAGAGTCAAAGATGACATTTTTTCAGTTTCAGCAGTCTGTGATAGGCAGCCTTGTTGTAGTGGAACAGGCAAGTATTCCTAGAGTTGGAATGGTGGAAAATGTTGCTAGATTGAAAGATCGCCACTTTCCTGATCACATTTCTCCCATGCCCAAAAAAGACTTTACCAGTAGGAGATGTAAAGTCTGTATTCTAAGAGGTGTGCGGAAGGAGAGCCGTATGTACTGGCCCGAGTGTCTTTCTAAGCCTGGGTGTTTATGTGCCCACATATTTTAAATTGTACCACATGCATCAGAGTTATTGGAAGCAACTGTGACCATAAAAGTAAACTAACTAGTCTTTTTGTTTTATATTTTTATACAGATTTCACGGTTGGCATTATTGTGAAGTATTTAGTTACAGCTTGTGTGTTTGTAGTTATAGTTTTGTATCTACTTGCAATTGGTTTGTGTTTTCTCTTTTGTTTAAAAAATTTGTGATGGTGGTGTGCCTGGACTGGCACTTGGACGTTGGTGTGTGAGGTCTGGCACTTGGCTGGTGGTGTGCATGGACTGGAGTTTGGCTGGCAGGTGGGTGGATTGGCACTTGGCTGGCAGTGTGCATGGACGAGCATTTTGCCTGGCAGTGTAAGTGGACTGGAGTTTGACTCGTGGTTTGCATGCACTGGCGCTTGGCTGGCAGTGCGTGTGTGATGGCATTTGGCTGGTGGTGTGTGAGTAGTGACTTGCTGCTAGTCACTACACACACTGCTAGCCAAATATCAGTCCACGCACTCCATCTGACGCCAGCAGGTGTGATTGCTGTGTCAGTCATGTGGGCATATGAAAGTGTCGGGCTCTTAAATGGTGCTGTCTGCTGATGCAGTGTGCTGGGCCCATTGCTGGCGGTGTGAATGGCCATATGTGTCATGGAAGAAAGGTGTGTGAATGGCGTATAAAATGGTTGGTGCCTTGACATGGCTTTACAGCTGTGAGTCATTGGTTTCGTTTTTTGACCTTTTAATTATTAACAGTGTATTTCATTTTTATTGAATCTCTTGGTAATACAATGTACATTTTGAACCTTTCACTCACCCTCATGCCAAAACCAACCAGTATGTGTGTGTACTTGTGGAATAGATTGTTGTGAAGTAATATTTGTCTTTTCTGTCTTTCAAAGCCAGGGTGTATATTGTCCATAGCAAACATCCACCAGCTCTAGATATTTTTGTAACCTAGAAACCCATAAAGTTTTCTTATGAACAGAGCCCTGAAAACCTCAAACTGTGATTAACATCACACATTTTCCTTGAATTTCTGTGCCATATTCTTCCACAATCAGAAGGAAACCACAAATTCCTACCATCCAGCATTCCCCCTGGTCTATAGATAAAAATACTACCTCACTTGTGTGGGTGGGCCACATGCCCACGACAGGGAAGGACCCAAAACATAATATGGACACATCAAAATTATCTATCACAAAACAACCTGTTTTTGAAAGAGGGCACCTGCGTTTTTCATCCGGGGCTTCGTGGGCATCTAGGGAAGCCTATCAAAGCCAGACCATTCTGAAAACCAGACACCCGTGGAAGTCCAGGGATGTGTGGCTTGTATGGATCCCCCAACGTTTTCCCTGCAAACCTCAAATTTAGCTAAACAAATCACATTTTCCTCACATTTCTGTGTGGGATCACCATGCCGGCACATAATTTCCTACCACGTAGCGTTTCATGATAAAAATTATACCTCACTTGTGTGGGTGGGCCAAGTGCCTACGACAGGTAAGGGCTAGAAACATATAGAGAATAAGGGGAATCAAAGCGGGTCGAGTAGGACATAATGTTTAAATAATTTTTTAGACGGACTCTGCTTTGGGCACCCACACAAGTGAGGTTTCATTGTTATTGATAGACCTAGGTTAACAATGGGTGGAAGTCGAGCCACCACATTCTTGTTGGGAGGTCTCCTGACCGCCGCAATAGCGGTCAGAGGTCCTACCGACCGCTATTGTAATTAGGGCCATAGACACAAATGGCTGTTTTGTCGACTCAATTTAATTTTTTTTTAATTTCAACTTTCTATAGGAAAACCTGTCCTGCCTCAATTCCGCTTCATGGTTGGAAAAAAGCAGGTGCAAGTCCTACATTAGCTTACCATGAGAGAACGTCACCCATCTCTACCTGTAGAGAAGAGTGGTTTGGAGAGGAGTCAAAAAACAAAGTTTGAATTGTAAGTGGTGAAATCAAAAAACAAACAAAGCAGAACATTGTGTTTTGGATTCTTTCAACAAATGGACAGTGTTTTCATTGCATCTTTGAAAAAGCATTTTGAGTACATGTCTTCACTTTCTGAAGGTAAAAAGCCAAATATCTAACAGTATGTTAATATTACAATAAAGAAAATGTACATTCATGGGCAAATAGCACTGTGTCTTCAGGGCTGGCAGGAACTGCCACTTATTGACCTGCTGCAGAAGATCTTCGGAAAATAAGAGCAATAGATGTAGTAAATATTCAGGGATCATTAAAACTAATACAGTGACTGGTAAAGGATAATTAAAAAAGGTATTCAATTTCTGGAATTATTTTATTTGCTTTTGATCTGAGGTTAATGATGTTGAAATATTTTACTTATATAATATGTGTGGTCATCAGAAAATACTGGGAGCCTGATTCACAAAGGTAAACGTACACTTTTGTGTAAGTTTACTTTTTATTTGATATTCATAAACTTCGAGTTAATAGTACGTTGATGACTGCAGAGACCCCACAGTCAGGGCAGAAAACTTTGCACATAAAAAGATAGGACAGGCATAACCATGTATATATACACTTAGAACTATAGCAATGAATATTTTAACTGCATTTAATTTGAAATATTAAAGTAAAGTGAAACATATATATACCCAACAAAATATATAACCTAATTTAAATATTAAAATAAACATATGTATTGATTACTGTACACTAAATATTGAAATAATAAACACATACTTAAAAAACATCATAACAATAATAATAATAGGAACAATACATATTTTAAAATTATAATTATAAAAATCATTTAAAGTAATATAATACATTTTAAAAAATAGTAAAAAAATATACGACAATATTAAAAATAATATAAATCCACTCTAAACAACATCAGGGAAACTGTTGAAGTTTAGAGGGGTTTGATTTACTATTCCCACTCCAATTTAAGCAACAGTAGGGAAGATGTTGGACTTCGGCAGGGTTAGGTTTACTATTACAACTCTAGCCTAAGCAACAGTAGGAAAGCTCTAAGACATCAGAGGAGTTGGTTTTACTATTCCCACTCCAAAGTAAGCAACAATAGGGGAAAGTGTTGGACTTTAAATGGGTTACTTTACTATTTATACTCCATCCTAAGCAACAGTGGAGAAAATGTTGGACTTTGGAGGGGTTCAATTCACTGTTCCTACTCGAGTCTAAGCAAAAGTATGGAAAGTGTTGAGCTTTGGAGGGGTTAGATTTACTTTCCCCATTCCAGTCTATGCAACAGTATCAAAAGGGTTGGACTGCAGAGGAGTTCAATTTACTATTCACACTTAAAATTATGCAACAATAGGGAAAGTGTTGGACTTCCGATGGGTTACTTTACTATTTCCACTCCACCCCAAGTAACAGTGAAGAAACTGTGAGACTTTGGAGGGGTTCAATTTATTGTTCCCACTCCAGTCTAAGCAACATTATGGAAAGTGTTGGGCTTCAGAGGGGCTAGATTTACTATTCCGACTCCAGTCTAAGCAACAGTAGGGAAAGTGTAGGACTTCAGAGGAGTTAAATTTACTAATTCCACTCCTGTCTAAACAACAGTAGGAAAGCATTGGACTTCTGAGGGGTTCGATTTCCTATTCTCACTGCAGTCTAACAAACAGTATGGAAAGTGTTGGACTCCAGAGAGGCTTTATTTACTATTCCCACTTCAATGTATGCAAACGTAGCGTAGTATTGAACTTTGTGAGGATTGCATTTACCATCCAAACAAAAAGGCATACAATATAATAATTAAAAAAATACAAAATATTAAAAACGTGCATTCATATTTATTACAGTGTTAATTTTAAGACCATTCTGGATGGAATATCGATTAGGAAATAGGTTAGGTTTCAAAATCATAATGGATTTGCCAAAAGTCAGTTTTCAATTTGCAACCACTTTTTGTGAATCAATCTCATCATTTATGTGAGTCACTCTTTAATATTTACCACAATTTGTGATGAAGAACACAGAAAGGTGAGTGATGTGGAGTCACTTTGTAATACTAAAGCAGAGTTTTGTTGCAGGTGCCTTCCACACTGTTATGAGAGTGGAAAAATGACACTCATAAAAAATATTACAATACCGTTATATTTTGAAATATTGAATTAACAGCAAAGAGTACAGATTGCATATGTTTAGAAAGCCACAAAGGGCTCTCATTTGCTGAGGTCCTAATGTGATCTGATGGCAGGGATTGCCTGTGTAAGTGGAAGTAAGTCTTTTATATTTGACAACCAGAAAAGATGATGAGAAAGGAGTGAGCAACCCCTTTGTGCAAGGAGTTCAGACTGTAATCGGCGATAAGGGTTGGGATGCTGCATTTCCAGTTTGAAAGTCAGACTTTCCATTTTCTAATAGCTCGTCAATTGTGGCATGGTCTAGTGGGCTATGAGAACCTCAAGAGAATCTTCTGACTCCACTCTCAAATAGGGCTACTATAGTTCTTTCCAGGCAATTGCATTTTAGAACATATCCCTTTTTTAACATATGAATTTACTTCTACCTTCTTGAGTTCGGTGTTATAAAGTTAATGGCTGTGTATCTCTAAATCTGGTATCTCATGTAGGTTCTTAAAAGAAGAACTTCACGCAGCTTTGTTTGTGAATAAAAACATCTTCAAAGTTTGCTGTCTGGTGAATATAAGCACAAAGATGGGCTCTTAGAGCCAAGACAGACCCTTAACTCAGCGCTCCCTGTTAATTTGTTGGCTCGCCCACCTCTGCTACAGTACTGTTTTTAACATTTACTCGAGTCGCCCCTCTCTCAAGTGAGCATGAGCTCAGCTCAGCCATTCAGTGTACGTGTAATGAGGCCTTCGCAGTACCCCTGCAAGTGCGTCAGTAGATTCTGCTGCTCGGAGTCTGAGACCTGCAACTGAGGGAATTGAATGGAGCTAATAGCATGATCACAGTACTGTGAGAGCTCCTGTGGCCTTAGTAGACTGTAGTGCTGGAAGTAGTTTCAGACTGGTGATGCTGCCATCAAGGGTAAATCATTGAACTCATAGGGCATCTGAAAAAAGCAACCATCACACAAAGAGCAATTGTCACAAATGAGCCATGCCCATACAGCAGGAGAGTGGCAAGGATGTAGTATGTAGCTGGTGTTGCATTTAGGAGCCCACTGTCACAAATATATTATTAAAGCATGGTGTGATGTGGTAGCACACTGACTTTTACAGGCAACACATTTCCATTGAAATGATGATAAATTTTCACAGAGATACAATTTTACTGATAAAACTACATAGCGCACAAACAATGTATGGAAAATGGGTTTCAGGGAATATTGCCAGTTGTGCATCAACAAGTAAAGTGTCTTGATTTTTATGGACCCTATTTGTCCCGTTCGCAAGTCCCCTCCACTCCACACATTTAACCTTGAAGTATCGGATGCCCATTGAAAGTCCACTATAACGTAAGGGATCTAGCATGCATTCCTCCATGGATTGATAAGGCAACAATGCTTGTGAATTAGATCCTTATTATGAGTTTGGCGATCTCCCTGTAGCACCTCCGCCGCATTGGTCCCAGGAAGTCCACCAAGCTCGCTGTAAACCTGCCCACCAGATTCTGATAGAAATCCAGGGCTGGCATTGTGGTAGCGCCGGTGGCACGACAACAGGAATGTTTGGCTCATTGGTGAGCCTAAAAAGTATACAGGACCTCCAGACAATCCGGGCAAGGTTGGCATGCACCATGTCATCATGCAACACAGTGCACTCATGACCGTGCACTTTGGGGGGGCACCTCATGTGCCCCCCATATGCACCACCATGGGCAGATTTGCCGGGGTCCCAGTTGGCAGTCCCTTTAAATGCCTTTCCACCAAGCATGCTTGGTGGAAAGGCAGGTTTGCATCTGCTCGGCTGTGCCTGCATTGGTTCTGCTGCAATTCCTGCCTGCATTCCCCACCACTGTGGGATCCTGGTGGTGGATGCAGTTTTGTGGCAGTCCCACCGCCACCATCATAATCGGGTGGGAGGCCTGACACGAAGGCAGTGGTTGGACCATTATCCCAGGACGGCTGTACTTATAATTAGGTACTAAATGTGTATATAAATCTGTGTGCATCAATAATGAAAAAGCCAGGCAAAAGCCTTCTTCCTCATTTGACTATGCAGCATGGTAGAAAACCAAAATTGAATGTGAAAGGGGTTAAAACACAAACAGCTGTCTACAAACAGCAACACAGGCAAAATGTAGCAGCTACTGGCACTATTTTTCTTCTGAGACTGATGGACACTTTCAAATCTGCAGCATTACAGTGAGAATCCAGATGCTGAAGCAATGACATTTGACTTGCATTGTAGGAAGCTGGAGATGTCTGAACTACTGGCACTGATATTGATACCGCCCAACTGTTTATGATGGTGATGACCAGTTGCAACTACAGATTGAAGCATCAAAGGCAGATTTGAAGAGGTAGCTGCAATGTTTGGATTGATTTCGGAAATTACACTTGAGATGGGAGTATGGTGAGATTGGCAGTCCTAAAAAAACAATACCTTGCAACACCTGCCTCCTTCAACCTGTCCAACCATGATTTGTTTACCAATGGAAGCTATGTGTTTGGAACAAATGACATGAAAATAGAGAATCGGTGCATTATTGCATTCAATCCTCCTTCCGTAAAGCATGCAGCAATCCCACCAGCCTTTTGTCAATATCTAACTTGAATGTGGGATCACTGACAGAATATCGCCAGTCCGAATATCAAGGTACAAAAATATCGACACCAAAATATTGATGTCAAGAATATCGAAGTCCTATCTACATAATGGTAAGTACAAAAATATCGAGAGAAAAAATATCGATGTCAAAAATATCGTTGTTAAAAATATCTTTTTTTTAATGTTTAAAAGATAATGTAAAATAAAGTAAATAATACATATAATTAAAAGAAACATAGTTAAAATTATTTTAAAATGTTTAAAATTATAACTAATACATATAATGCAAAATTAAATTAAACACCTAAATATATATATTCTTTACCACCAGTCCCGGTTACACCCGGCGCTGTCAAATGGGCGGTCCGCGATGGGTTATCGGGTAGCCCTCGAAATATGCTCCAATCTCCACAAATATGTAGAAAATTCACGGACACTCCAACAGACTTGAAAACAAGCATTTAATGACACATAAAGACGCGTTTCGGCATTCCGCCTTGATCACGGTCATGGATGCATTCAGCACCGATTTCATTATAAACAATTACATAAACAGTGAAAACAGACTAAACCCCAACCAGTGTGTTTGTTGTCACGAACATGGCGGCCATTTTGGGCTAGTATTTCAAAGCACAAAAGTCTATAGTGCTTATATCCTCTATCGATTAAATACATTATTGTTATCACATTAATTGCAAGAATAAATTAAAGAAACATTGGAAGTGTCAGGCACATGTATATATACACATATCCAAATTACTGGAGATATAGACGCAGTGGGCGTTATCTCTCCTAATAAGTAGCTTGTATGCAACTGATAATAAATTGCAAATAGTGCACATAACTAGTCGTTGCAGAGAATAAACTATAATCTTGAATAGCAAATGCAATATTATATCCAATATCCCAAAAAGGTGAAGCAAAGCCCTAGTGGGCTAATCACAGTTCCACAAATACGTGAATACCCCAATCAACTAGCAATATTCCACCAGTGTCCAATCAATCTTCCTCTGTCTCATTTTAACACAATAGATGTCTTGCTTAGCCCAACGACCCAAAGTTCCAGACAACCTTATCATAAAGTACCAGCATCTGTGTAAAAA
The DNA here is from genome assembly GCA_963921515.1 of Calotriton arnoldi. NCBI lineage: Eukaryota > Metazoa > Chordata > Amphibia > Caudata > Salamandridae > Calotriton > Calotriton arnoldi. The sequence continues at coordinate 44,973 of CAWUFW010020058.1, forward strand.
TAAATATGCAAAAAGTTAAAATCAATGCCTCTTGAAAAGAATCCACAAACAATCCTTAATAATGTAAATGAACTGCCAGTTCTTCGCTGGAGTTCAAACCTTGCGGGACCAGTGTACCGAAGTCAATAATATATTTTGACTCCAGTTTACGAAGTTCCAACTCTCTGTTACCACCCCTTATACTCATTGATATACCATCAATCACCACCATCTGTAATAATCTTTCATCCTGGAAATGACAGTCATGAAAGTGGCGTGCTACTGGATACAGTTTGTTATTATGTCTAATAGCACATACATGCTCTAAAACTCTTTTTTTCGCACGATGTATCGTGCTCCCTATATATATCTTATTGCAGGGACAAAAGAGAGCATAAACACAGTATGTAGTGTTACATGTGAGAGGTTTTCTGATCACAAATTCTCGCTGTGAGTTAGGTATACCAAAGCTGACACAATCTTTGCTGTTGCTGCAAGCCTTACAATTCTTGCAACACCGAAAACCAGATTTACTGGTATTCCTACTGCTTTCATCTCGTGTTATCGAGTTGTAACTGAGCTCGTCCCTTAAAGATCGACTTTTCTTAAAAGTGATCTGGGGATTATTGTTCAAACACTTATTTAAGTTATCATCTGTTCTGAGGACATGCCAGTGTTTGTTTAAGATTTTGCGGATTTCTGGTGCCTGGGATGAGAACGTTGTTATAAATCTTATAGTCTCTGTGTTATCATCTTGTCTATGTGGATGAAGTAGTTAATTCCTGCTAGTTTTTTCTACCTTCTCGGCAGCCTGATTAATAGATTTTTGATTATAGCCTCTCTCTAAAAACCTTTGGCTCATAACCTCTTTTTCTGATTCATAAGCCTCTACTGTGCTACAATTTCTCTTTGCACGTAGTAGCTCCCCATAGGGGATACTCTGAACCAGGCTGGATGGATATGCACTCTTAGCACTCAATAGACTGTTGCCTGATGTGGCTTTCCTAAACAATTTTGTTACCAATATGTCATTAGTTACATTGATCTGCACATCTAAAAATTCAATTGTGGTTTTGCTCACATGTTCAGTGAAAATCAAATTACAAGAGTTATCATTCAATTTAGCTACAAATCTTTTTGCAGAATCCACATCTCCCTTCCAAACACAAAAAATATCATCAATGTGCCGCAGCCACAGGACACCGTTATCAAATTCCACCAGCTGTGTGGACACCTGCTCCTCCCACCAGCCCATGAATAAATTAGCATAGCTGGGGGCGAAGCAGGTGCCCATCGCTGTGCCCTGTGACTGACGGTAAACCGAATTGTCAAAAATGAAAAAATTATTGCTCAAACAATAATAAATCATATCCAAAAGCATTTCAGAATGAAACAGTAAAGAAATTGACCTCATTTTTAAGAAATGCCTAATTGCTTTCAGGCCCAAATCATGTTTGATGCTTGTATATAAGCTACTCACATCCAACGTGACTAGTGTGTAGTCTTCTTCCCACTGAATTCCATCAATTACTGTCAAAAAATGTGTTGTATCCTTTATATATGCAGGTAGACCTACCACAAAAGGTCTTAAATAGTGGTCAATATATCTTGAGGTGTTCTCCAATAAAGAACCGATCGAAGAGACAATCGGCCTTCCTGGGGGATTTAGGGCATCTTTATGCAGTTTAGGGAGAAGATAGAGCACTTGAATCTTAGGATGAGTGCATATATATATATATATATAATATATATACTTACTTAATAATATTTATAAATAATTATTTTAATAACTTATAAATTGTTGAAAAAGATATTAAAAATTATAAATACATTTATATACACAAACACCAATAATATAAATAAAAATATAAAAAATATATAACAAATTAAAAAATTAGAATATTTTTAATCTTTTTAAAATATACTATGCACTACATTAGCTAAAACAGTAGAGAAAATATTGGATAGCGGAGAGGATAAAATTATTATTCCAACTCCAGAGAGTGCAACAGTAGGGAAAGTGTTGGATAGAGTAGGGGTAAAAATTACTATTCCCACTCCAGTAAGTGCAACAGTCGGGAAAGTGTTGGATAGCATAGGGGTAAAAATTACTATTCCCACTCCAGAGAGTGCAACAGTAGTGAAAGTGTTGGAAAGCGAAGGGGTAAAAATTACTATTCCCACTCCAGTGAGTGCAACAGTAGGGAAAGTGTTGGATAGCGTAGGGGTAAAAATTACTATCCCCACTCCAGAGAGTGCAACAGTAGGGAAAGTGTTGGATAGCGTAGGGGTCAAAATTACTATTTCCACTCCAGAGAGTGCAACAGTAGGGAAAGTGTTGGATAGCGTAGTGGTAAAAATTACTATTCCCACTCCAGAGAGGGCAACAGTAGGGAAAGTGTTGGATAGCTTAAGGATAAAAATTACGATTCCCACTCCAGAGAGTGTAACTGTAGGGAAAGTGTTGGATAGCAGAGGGTTAAAATTAACATACTTATCAATTAAATATTTTTTTTAATTTAATAACCAATTAATAATTAATTTATAATTTATTTATAAATAATAACAAAAAAAAAAATAATTACTTCATTATAATTAAATTACTTCCCACTCTAGTCCCCTATAAACCCACAACACGCTCCTAAAAAAAATAACACAATTAATATAATTATCAATTAATCAATTAATACAAATTAGTTACCAATTAATAATTAATGAACAATAAATTAATTATCAATACCAATAAATAAAAATTAATAATTACTTTATTATAATTAAATTACTTCCCACCCTATTCCCCTATAAACCCACAACCCGCTCCTAAAAAAATTAACACAATTAATATAATTATCAATTAATCAATTAATAAAAATTAATTACCAATTAATAATTAATTAACAATAAATTAATTATCAATACCAATAAATAAAAATTAATAATTACTTTATTATAATTGAATTACTTCCCACCCTATTCCCCTATAAACCCACAATCTGCTACGGAATATAAACACATTTAATTACAAATAATTAATATTTTCTAAAAATTATTAAATTTACTACAATGAAATCACTTCCCACCCTATTCCTCTTCAAACCCACAACCCGCTACAGTACTAAAACGCTAAATTTAATAAAAATTAATTAATAATTTCTAAAAATTATTATTAAATTTACTATAATTAAATTACTTCCCACCCTATTCCCCAATAAACCCACAACCCGCTATGGAACTAAAACGAAAAATTTACTTTTAAAGACATTAATAACTTCTAAAAATGTAATACATATATTAAAAAAAAATACAATACTTAACAAAAAAAATAAGGCAACACATACATTTAAAATACATACTAAAATACATAACACTAATATAAACATCGATATTATTAACAATGATATTTTTACAAACGATATTACTGACTTCGATATTAACAAAAACGATATTTCTTACCTTCATGTCGATATACTGGTCACCGATATTCTTGATGTCGATATTCAGTCCCTTCGATATTTCCAACTCGATATTTTTTTACTCCGGAAAAAAAAAACTCGATATTATGTCGGTGTACGGAATGTGATTACTGAGAGACCACCATTAGTAACCTTATTTGATCAGTTAGATGTTTACACTGAGTTGCATGAGTTCTCTAAATGAAGTACGTTGCCCATGTTCCCTTGTCCGACAAACGTTTGAGTACTTAGAGGGCCTTTAGTGTGTAGTTTGTGTGATACAAGGAAATGTATTAATTCATATTAACCCCCTGTGAAGATCCTGAATCCTATAACAAGATTCCATACTCCAGATGTACCACAAAGTATTTTGCATTGCAGTACTGCACTGGGACTGAATAATGGTTTTGGCTTGTGCTGGAGATATATGTTCTCTTTCATTACTGATGCAACAATCCTGCCGCATTGGGGCATTCATTGCACAGCAAATCATTTTTATGCCAATTTCAAAGGCAGTACGATTGTGGACCGCTGCCTTACCTTAACTCCCCTACAGCCCAGCCTTGCCTCCAAATCATTACATTTCTAGCCCCAGGATCTACCTTGTTGCCCATCCACCACTTCCAAATGCTGATTGCTCTCCAACTTCTTTCAGTTCCTGTCTTCCTCCTTGAGGAACCCTCATGCTTCAGGGATAAATATGAAAGCTCCCATGTGTGACTGCAAACCTGACAGCCTCTTTACATACTTCTTGTGCTAAGACCAGACCATTATGGACAACTATGCTCTTTGCATCTGTTTCAAAACATGTTGTAGCAAACCCAAACAGCCACTCTGTTGCACCCAGACCAAAGTGCCACACAGGAAGATACTATGAAATGTGTCCAGTTTCTGGTGAAGTGCCCAGGCAGAGCATCGGGTGGAGGATGAATGCACTCTCTGAACCTCCTCCTTTAGAGATGTAGTGATCCTGTCTACATTGAGCACTATTTTACACTACGTTGGCCATGAACAGAGGGTAGACACAGAAAAGTCCTCATAACAACCATCACAGTGGTCGAGTGAAAGTCAATGACTCTTTTCAGAACAAGAGAAAACTAGAGCAGCTAAACCTCAAGAGAAGAAGAGCTGATAAAGGTTTTTTTTTGGAAATATAGAGAAACAGAGGGACCTTACCTGGAGTTCAGGTCAAGAAGCTTGTGAGAAAATTGAGGTAGCAGAGCTGCTGTTTAGTGCTCTGTGTCCTCTTGGTTCATTTCTGTTATCAGATCCTGCACACATTGAACCACATCTGCAAACACAGGCACCCAAACGCTTGTCATCATGTCCAGGTTGTACTCACTGGCAAAACCCAACACGCCCTCTTGGCTCGTGGCATGGTACACCACTTGAAATGACTTAAACTCAATTATTCTGAAAAAAACAAAATAGGATAACACACTTGTAAAAATTGTACATATCCAGTCATGTACAAATAACAAGCACTTAACGTTCTACTGTACATAATGATGCATAACAGCAGGAACATCAGGAACACTTCCAGACAGTGAGCACTCTCATAAATAAAAAATACAAAGAGCAGTAGGCTTGCCATGACCACACAAGTGTTAATATGTATTTCACAAAGCACAGCGTTACACCTTCCAATAAGCCCTACTGCTCAAATAATTTTCAACAGAGCAGGCAGAGCTACCAAATAACAATAGGGCACTTGGGTAATTCAATTGTTTTAATCGTAACATACAATATCAAATAGTTCATCAAGATGGATAGCTCTTTATTGAATCCATAGATATACGAGGGTCATAATGTTGAATCTTCAACAGATTTTATTCTTTAAATAGAAACATCCAGCCTAGCTAAAGCATTTTGTCCTTCATAGAGGACTACATCTGGGATGCGACCTAGATATATAAAAAGCCAAATTATTAAAAAAAACATATAAACTACATAAAACCAAATACAATTCTCAAGGCTCCCACCCTACTCATAACATTACACTATGTTGCAAACTCTCATAAATAGACTAGGCTGTGGGAATAACCGCATTTGTTTCCAGTGTAATACATGAGAGCCTATTCACAAACCTCACTTTGTAGTAGGTGAAGAGTACTAAAATAGTAGAACTCACGTAGTAGTAAATGCTATTCACTAAGCCATGTGATGAGACCTCTGCCTTTGCCTTTCCTACCTTTATATGTGGAGATATCCACCCCAATTACAGAGGACTCCGCAAAAGTACACATACATTATAGTAGTACATGTGGGCGGGATAGGGGCAGTCATATGAAAATGGGGAATACTTACTACAAAATAAGAGGAGGTTGGGTAGAGGTAAGGAGGGATTCAGGAGGGGTTTAGAGACAGACAAAAACAGACCAACAAAAAAGTAAACTCATTGCCATTAACAACTGCAATCCAAAAATTATTTCAGCTCTAAACTAAGGAGGCAAACCAGTTGTAAAATGTACTCTAGGTCAGCTTTGGAGAGCTCAGCGCTTGGGACCTAAGATCTCTTCTCCTTCTAGCACAAGGCCTAGGTGCTTCATCATTTTCTTCCTGCAGTTAGCAGAATTGATGGATGCTCTTTCAGCAGCTAAATAAATCAGAAAATTGTACTGGTCAGATAATAAAGTATTGGCTTCCCAAGATGTCTTCAACGCCACAGCTCTTAGAGGGAAACAGCTCCTTGCAATTTGCCAGCAACTCAAATCTATGCATGCTATGTATGGTTTAGTGCATCCCCGCTTTATCAAGGGCATGTATAAAGATAGGAATTTTACATTTGATTAACCCTGGGCGAAGTTCGAGTAGCCGCGCTATGCGAGGCTACGCGAGGATACACGAAGAGGCACAAAAACTCTGCAACACTACGCGGAACTACGTGAGCATGCGGAGTTGCTACTTTCCGCATGCTCGCGTATGCTCGCGAGATGTCTTTGACGTACGCCAACGCGGATGACGTATTCGGGGGAAATATCGCGTGAACTTCACCACGCGGTCGCCAATGAGCGCGCCATCTTGTTTTCCTATTCTTTGCATGGTTCTGGGGCCTGTTTTTCAATCCCTCTCCAATCTTTTCAATCCTTTGTTTTTTACACTGTCTTTCTGATCTTTTTTATGTATTATCTATCGATCTCTGTCCCTAAGTGTATATTTTGCATTTTATTTCTACTTTTACTGTGTTTTTTTAAACTTTTTTCTACTGTTCTATATTACTTCCTTTTTTACTCTCCTACTTCCGCCCTTGTTTTTTTTGTGCAGCGCCACCTCCCCTTGACCTTGGCAGCAGGCCTGGCTCCGAGTGCGCTACCCAGGAGCGTCACCGCCGGTGGGCGAGGGTGCGCTGGGCAGTGTTTCGCCTGCTCTGGGGTCCGGCGCACCCATAACCAGCTGAACCACCGGTGGTCAGTCATCTTGGACCGGGAGCAGGACCTGCTGGACCTGCTAGGTGTTGAGGACGTGGGGCTTGGTGAGTAGCTAATACTAGTAGTATTGTGCGTTCTCTAGACTGTGTTACTGTTATTGCGAACATAATTTTTTTCTGAATAGCAAGAAAGCTGCTGCTTACATTGCAGGTAAATTACGTTTAAAAATCTTCTGTTATTGTTATTCTTCTATTCACAGGTGCTCAGCGCTACTAATCTTACTTGTTTGCAACTTTGGGCTCGCATGGGCTGATTATGTAAGAGTTTACTTTAGAGAACTTAAGTTAGGTAATGCTAGAGAGACTCTAGTTCTTCCTTTGTCCTCCTATCACTAAGATAGTGGTGGATTGATAGGTAGTTTAGTTACTTAGTTACTTAGTATTAGTTGGTAATTTTTTAGCGGCCTGCGTGACACATCCTCTGTCACGTCACGTGCTGTTGAGTGCTGCTTACTCCAGTCGTTAGTAGAACCTTTTGTAGTTTGTAAGTGAGTGAGTAATAGGCTTAGCAGAACGTCAGCAGCAACCAACCAACAATTTGGTGTATGCAAAAATATATGCATGCGTCCTCCATCTATGCATTTTGAGGACTAAAATAAATGGTAATGCAGACTTAGTGAACAATTGGCCCATCTGGAATAGGTGGGCTAGGTCAGGTGGTACTTAGGCTTAGGATTCTGGAATCAGAATGGAACACTGGATTAGTGTGCATAAATAATAACTAGACGGTCCGCGAATCCCACGATACTACTAGTCGATCAAATTAGATAGGTCAATTTTATTGCAATTGTTGTTTCCAAAAATGTTTTTTGAGCGTTTTTTAAAATATTTTATTTGTTTCACACCAATCATCAATGTTTTTCTCTTTCTTTATTATATCTTACATGATCAGCACCCAGGGGCAAGAAGACGGGGTCAGAGTCGGCGGGAGCAGCTGGACAATAAGATGCCTCCCAATCCCAAGGCCAGGACCGCTCCTCTACCGAGGGCTCTGCTGCTGGCCCCAGTAAGTCCTCCAGTTGTTAATATTAATAATTATATTACCCTAACTTTTACTGCACCTTATTTTTTCTGAACTATTATTTCCGTTTCCTAATTCTATTTTTTACCAAATCTTCTTCGATCTAGACTATCTGTTTCTAAATTCTTGTTAGTTGTTATCCCTGCCTCTAAATGCCTCTGCTTTGACTCTCTGTACTACTACTATATTAGTCTGTCTGTAGCTAAGCTTGCCCAGTTGGCCACTCTTTATTTTTATTTAAAAGGTTTTAAAACTCAGATTCACCAATAGCTCTAGCCACTGAGCCCAGTCCTTTGGGTTGTCCTCTTCTAGTCTTCTTAATCTTGAGAGGCTTTCCGACAATTCCCACCAACAAAATGCCCAACCAGATATTTTACTATTTTTGATAGGATAGGACATACTCCTACTAGTGTCTACTCTACTCTAGTACCCGATTTGTACTAGTGATGTATGTGGTATATATATATGTATTTTAACTTTTTTTTCAATCTTGCTAGTGAAAAAGAATAAATAGGGGAGGTGTATATGGCATCTAAAAAATGTGTAATGTTTTTTCTAGGCGTACCGACCACCAGTGCCGGGGCCAGCGGCGGGGCAGGGGACGCCAGCCATGAGGGAGCAGTGGATGCGGCAGCTGCCACAGGGGTGGGTGAGCCAGCAGCAGTGGCAGGCAGTGGTAAGTTATACTTGTATTCCTTACTTATTGACAATAGTTACACACTCGCTGCAAGGGTCTACAGTACACTGTATGTTGAGAGAGACTAAGTTGTTGTGAACAACGGTTAAAGAAGACACCCTTTAATTAGCATTAGAGCAATAGCATTAGCGGTGGGAGTAGTAGTTGAGTAACTAATGGCCTCTTCTATCTAACTTCAACTCAGCTGGGAAAGTTTTATGGAGAAGACTAAGAGTCAGATGACCTTGATGGATGGGTTGAACGAAAAGGGAAAGAAGGATGGAAGGAGGAAGGACGGGCGAGATGTAATATATGTGACTGGCAGAGAAGGATACGTGGGATGCATGGATAGGTGGTTGATAGGAATCAGATGCATGGATGGGTGGAAGGTGAAAGAAAAGATGCTTGCCTGGGTGGGTGAAACTGTATGGGTGATAGCAAGAATCCTCCGGGATATTTCATGGGTCAAACTCAAAGGCAGGCAAGGAAGGAAGGACGCATGGGTGGTGGTTTAAAAAAGAAAATGTTTGTTGTTGTTGAAACAAACTAAGGTTTGTTGAGAGGTTAAGAAGAATGATAGACATGTTTACTTTGAATGGATGGATGCCTGGATGGTATTCATCATAGCATAGGTGGAGACTGTCACTGGATGAAGAGTCTTTGAAGAGAATGTAAAAGAAAATAAACCGCGCCAGAGTAGCAAATCCAAGGAGAATAGAAGTTGTATTTTAAGAATACTCCCTTGACTCACAGTAGTTTGCAAACACAGCATATATATTGTGTATGTATGTTGTTATCAAGCGCCTCCCTCAGACTCAGAGGCCCACTCACTACCTATGTAAACTTATTTTCGACTGTGTCAGCCTGCCATGGGTGGCCTATTGGCTGCATGGTTGGTTACACAATCAATCAAAACAAAGTACCTCATGTCGTCCCATATATAAGCAATGATCATTTGGATCAGATATCATCTGCCTTGTTGTAGTAGTCAGGGCAGGGTGAAAGTGAAATTGAGCAGTTGCCCTTGATGTAACAGAGCATGGCCAGTGCCACCCATAATAGAAAAAATAAGATGATTGTGTAGTCAGCTTCCCCACCTGCAGACAGTAGTAAATAAAAATAACGTGAGTCTGTGTCACGAGTATGTTTGTCCTAGGCGCAAGCTGACTGAGCTGGCATGCTGGCTACAATAAGGTTACTTAGTTTAGCTAAACAAGAGAGAAGAAGAAAACTGGTGTACTGGAGTCCATAGATACCACAAATGTTATGTACTGTGCTTGCTAGTGCTACTGTGCCACTATGTGAAGAATTAATTTTGTGTTACTGTTTTGCTAACAGTATTGGTTACAATAGTCTTTTTTCTCTTTTGATATAGCTACTCCTTCCCAACCAAAAGCAAAACCAGACAGGAAGGAGTTGGCAGCCATGGCCTAGCGCCAGAAACTTGAGACCATCCGCAATGAATATCGGCGGCTGGTGGCTCTGGCGGAGGAGGAGGAGGAGGCGTCAGCAGCTGTAGCCTCCTCCAATGCCCCGGGCCCCAGCCAGACCCCTCTAGTGGTACGGCGCCGCGGTCTGGCAGCCGCCCGCCGCACTTCATCCAGCACTGCTGCCCACCCCCCTGTGGAAGCAATTGCTGAGCTTTCAAGCGCCGCAGGCTCCTCCGAATGGCGCGCCTAGAGGAGCAGGTAAAGGAGGTCCTGGTGATTAACCGGAGACTGCGAGCCCAACAATAGAGATCCCGTTGGATTGCCCCTTTTTTATTCCTTTTTTTGGTGGGTGGGCAATGGGCTACATTGGGGAAAAGTTGGGGTTTATATATTTATGGACAATTTTATTTTTGAATTTTATTTAATGGACATTGGTTGGCCTCTTTATCTTTGTGGACATTGGTTGGGGTTAGGGAGAGGGGTGGGTCAGTTGTTGGGATTTTTTACATTAGTTTATTTTGTTAGGGGATTCAATTATATTTATACTTAAACTTTACATACGATGTAAATGTTTTGTGGAGGGGCTACTCTTTTACGTCACACGGTTTCCTTCTTTTGCTGCTGCAGGGCCGCAGCCAGTTTTTGATTAAAATAATCTGCCAATTTTGTAACACACGAACAAATAGATGCGGTACCCTCACTGAGTGACTTGTCCTACTAGTACTGTCAGTCTCTCCTCCTAGTTTATGCAGTCTGCAACTACTGGACTCAAGGGTGTGGGTGTGTGAATTAATGAATTAATTTCCATTATTAATTATGCCTCCTCCAAACTTCTTCTCTTACCTGTGATTGATGTTTAAACTTAGGCACAGCGATGGCTGCATGGTGATGATGGTTTGGGTTCCCAAGAAGCCATGGTTGTGGTGGTAGTTTCCAGGCGTATTGAGTGAAAGACAGAACCCCATATCCGGAGGCTTCCATCAGACTGAAAATAATCTTTGAATACATATAACAGAATTTTATCGACCCAACTGCACCGCATTACATCACAACTTTGAAAATAAAGAAGTAATACGCAGTCAATAATGGACAGCGCTGCGCTACCCTGTTTTCCATCCATTAATGCCTAATTCTTCTCTCCAAAGCCATTCCGACACACAGCAAATCTTCAAGAAATATTGGAGGCCTTACACATCAGAGAAATACTTGATATATTGACAGTATCATTTTGCCCGTAGCCCTTGAGATTACACTTCAAGAACCGCTTTGTCTCCAAGTACTGTCTAATACGACTGGTCCCCTCAGTATCATTCGATAGCAGATTCATCAATTGTTCTCTACTGCAGCCCTCTTCCTGATGAAGGTACCTCTGCAGTGCCGAAACGCGACTAGAATACCACCAGTCATTTGAATTTGTGCCACTTAGTTTCCAACTGAATCTGTCATATATTTTGTCAATTTACCATTGTCGAACAAAATGTCATCATTCTAGCAATGTTTTTTAAAAATTACATTCAGTGTGCATGTGAGTCTGTATGATAGATACGAAAGGGAATGTATGATTATTACAATGTTCTTAGTTTCAATATTTAATAAATGCTAATTTTTTTATTTTTGATAAATAATCTGTTTGTCTTTGGTTCTTTCTGATCTTTATTGTTTACTTATTAGTAATTATTTATTGTTTATTAAAAGGTTGCCTTAAAACTGTACATTGATGGTTGTGGTGGTAGAACAGTATACACTGGCAGTAGCATTTGCAAAAAAAGAAAATGAGACAGTCAGTCGTCTGAGAGAGACCATGAAGGAGTAGTAGAACGAAGTAAAATAAAACATGATGGTGGCGGGGATAGCCTAGTACAACAAGTTCCAAACTGTAGTTGACTCGAGTCACTTGACACAGGCATAACCTTTAGTGCTGTAACTTAGGAGTGGGATGATGAATCCAATCAATGCCGGCAATTAATTATTATGGATTATGTTCCTTTGGAAAACAAATTGACTTGCAAATATACTGAGCATGGGTGGGCATTGGCAAGCAGAAGAAGATCCTCGCCCTGCCTTGAGTGAAATTGAATTACTGTTGCTTTCACCACATCCGCCCCAGCAAGTGTGCGATCAGTTATTGGTGTAAATTTAATTTAGTCACACCTCAATATAAATCACACAGCCCGGGGGAAGAGGGTTACGGTTTGATGAATGGTTGGGAAGGGGTATTTGAGGGAAAGGTTTGACAAAGACAAACACTACACATGGACAACAACAACTGAACACACACAATCTTGCCAGACGACCATCATATATCTGTTAAGGGAGAAAAAGGAAATGCATGTATGATGATGACTTGATGGTTAATGATCATAAGTAGTACTTACTAACTGGACTAGTAGACAGTACAGGGCAGCAGTATATTATTAATTATTATTATGTTATTTCTTGCCTGTCTGCCCTCAGAGAGACCCAAATTACATACATTTTATGTTATGTTGTACCAGGCTTCCTTTTAAAGGTAGCAAAGAAAATTAAAAAATATCTGGGATCAATTATAAGCAAAGAGCAAACATAATAACAACAACAACAAACACACAGTCGTAATGATTGGAGAGAAAAATAAATCAAATTATTTAAAAGCTGATGAATGATACTAAAGTTACTGTATGTTATCCTGGTCAAATTGGGGAGTTGCATCTCGGCATTCCTCTTGGTCCTCCCTTTCATGGACGCTGCGTCTGTCAATCTTGGGTGCCACTGCCTGCCTGGCGGATGTGGATTGGTAGGTGAGTGTGAGTTGTTTTTCTCTGTTTAGCACAGGGTAAAGGCCGGCCTGTAAGTGTAGATGGAAAAACCAAAGTGATATTGAAAAATCAAGGAGAAAAAAAAAGCATGAATTACGGAGGAGTGCAAACACTTTCAGAGGCGGCATGGCTAAATCATGTCTACTCTGTTGTATGTTTCCAGCATTAACATACAACAGCAACAGGACAGAGCAGGCCCACGGCGCTGACCCAACCTCCACTTAGCTTAGATTTTGACTGAGCCAGACAGTCACAGAGCACACATATACAGCAACATAGCATTTTCCAAAGTAAGTAACTAAATCAATGCACGGCTGTCAGTCATACCACTACTACACTCGTGACTACTCGACTCCACCACTACTACACAGACATGTAGGTCTGCTGTGGCTGTTGTTGACTTGTTTACCTTTTATGCCACTTCGTGATTTGAAATGCCCTGAGTTATTCCATCAATCATCTCCGATCCAACTGACTGACTGTGAAGATACTATGTGGTCATCATCATGGTGTTGTCCAACTCCGTCTGTAGTGTACCAAGTGAGTCCAGATTCCATATGCAAAAATGCAATGGATCGGCCTGCAGTAGAAGTACAATTTTGTTATTAAACAACAAGAAGGGAAACATTGACTTGAGTCACTTTTAGTGTGTAGATTAAATACTAGTACACTTTGACTTCACTTCATGCACAACAAACAACAACAACAACACAAACACCAATCACTCAGAGTCAGCGTCCAATGCATGCCATCATTACCTGTTCCTTCTCATCTTAAGTTTAGGGGCAGTCTCTCTCGGTTCAGAAAGGAGGATAGCTATAGTCATCATGTTCCACTTCTTTTGGAGGGACTCGACGAGGCAACATTTCTTGTACTATTCTCCATCCAATGTCTGGCTTGAGGGAAATGGATTTAGGGCGAGTCAGGAGGATGGAGCAGGACTCAGAGGAGTGGACTTAAATGCACACAGCTGCAACTCCAATCTGGCAATAAAAAGAGAAGACGTGGTGATGGATTTGTTGTGATTCGAACCAGAAAGACAGAGACATACACAAATAATAAAAGTAAATAAGGAAGAAAGAAAGTAACAAGTTGAAAGCCTAGTTGTCAGGGAAGTAGAGCTTGTCCTCAAACTCTGGTAGTTCAACTAGAAGTAGGTCATCTAACACACTACTTCCGTCACCTAAGTTGCTGTCCTCATCTTCCTGCTGTGATTCATGTATTTTGTACTCCGGTGGTATAAAGTGCTGATTCATTTTGATCATGGTTAACCTCTCCACGTTTTTGGGTGAGAGACAGGTCCTTTTCACTGTTACAATTGCACCAGCAGTTCTGAAAACACGCTCAGAAGAGACACATGCGACAGGGCAAGCCAGATAGTTTATCGCCAGCGTGCTGAGGACTGGCCATTGGCGCCTTTTCCCATACCAATACACCAATGGGTTTTGATCAATGTAGACCTCTGTTGGGTCATCCAGATAGGCCTGGACCATCCGCTCAATGCCCAGGGGTGCTCTGCTTTGCTGGGCCTCTTTTGCCTTTGCATCAGCACTGGACCTAACAAGCCCTTGCTGTAGATACCAATCCTGTGCCGATATTACTGGGGCTGATGATCCTGTTCTTGCTGTTGTTGATAGTGTTGGTGACTGCTGTGAACCAAACACACCGCCCTCAGGCTCTGAAGTAGAACTTGATGCTGGATGCCCTGCAGTACTTGTTGTGGGCTTGAGTAGTGTGCCTTTAATTACCAGCCGTTCTTTTTCAAAGTCACTGGCTACCTCAGCTATCCAAGTTTTGTACTTGGCAACATCCACTTCTGAAAAAGGAATTAATGTCTTAGTGTCCAGTACTGATTTGTACTGTGGATCCAGAATTTTGGCAGAAATGTAATGTTTGTCTGACACAATCTTAGTTTTCACCCTTGTATTTTCAGCTAAGCGAAGGGCTAAGCTCTCCAACAACTCATATGCTTAATTTTTTTCCTCCACACCTGCGTATGTGTCAGACACCGCCTTCAGCTGTTGCTCTAGCATGTGCAACAATGGGATGGCTTGGCCCATAGTACAGTCCTCCTTGCTGACTTCACGTGTGAAGAGCTCAAAAGGAAGTAGCATCTCTGTCAGGCATTTAACTAGGCCCCATTGGTCCATCTTAACGGTCATGCCTTTCACAGTAGCATCCACTAGTCTTTGCATGACATAGTCATTGATTGGTCTGTACTGCTCAAACAGACGTTCAAGCATGTAATAAGATGAGTTCCATTGTGTTGGCACCTCCTGGATGAGTGCTTTGACTGGAACTCTATGCTCATGTTGAATGATCCTCAGCTGCTTCCGGGCTTTAAAAGAATGGCTGAAATGTGTGCATATTCTTCTGCAGGTGGTCAGTAAGTTGCTGACACAGTATTCTTTTTTCAGAAAGCATTGAACAATGATGTTAATGCAGTGCGCCAAACACAGGATCCTGAAATAGCCACCATCGCCCATAGCCTTAACTATATTACTGCCATTGTCCGTGGCAACAAAATGAATGTTAAGCCCTCTTGGGTGCAGCCATTCAAAGACCTTGCTGTTAAACTCTTCCAAAATGTTTGCAGCAGTATGAAATTTCTCAATGGCGAACATGGCTACAGTTGCATGTTTACGAGTGGCATTAAAAATCTCAGCAGTGTAAACAACACCTGCCTCAGATATCTTTTCTCTAACCCCCACAAAAGAGATCCAGTGTGCAGTGATGCACATGTATTCAGTGGCTTAGCAACTGGTCCACATGTCTGTTGTCAGGTGGATATTGTGAACAGCACTCTGCTGCAAAGCTTGTCCAAGCAATTCCAGTACGTCGTGATGTAGTGCTGGAACAGCAACTCTGGCGAAATAGGACCGGCTGGGAACCTTCCATTTAGGGCAGATGGCTGTCACAAATTCCAGAAAACCCGCCCCTTCCACAAAATAAAAAGGGAGAAGGTCCAGCGCTAACGTTTTTGCCAGCTTCACATTGTACAAACGTGCCATTGGGTGGTTGCATTCGTACTGCCCCTCCGACCTAAGCATGCTGACAATGGTAGGCTGGATTTTTTTTCTTTTCTGGTGCCGCTGATGCAGGTGACTTCTTGAACCCAGATGTTGTTAGGCTCAACGACGCACTTTTTTTCATTGCGGGACTCTGTTGCCTTGGTGTCTCACTCTCAGCCTGACTCTTACTACAGTGCCACTGAGATGTTGCTGAGGATGAGGATGATGACGATGTGGGCGGTAGTGGTACCACTGCACTGCTGGGGACAGGGCTATTTTGTGTACCAGAGAAAATGTCTCCCTCTTGTTCACCTTCCACCGCGATCATATCTTCTTCTACTTCTTCATCCCCACCAACAGCAATGGGTGCAGTTTTACTTTTTGGGCCGCTAAGGTGCGCCTCCCACTGGATCATGTGGTGTTTTTTCAGATGGGTTGTTTGGCCTCCGGTACCATAGTTTGCACCAAGCTTACCCAGACTAACACTTTGTCGACAAATTTAGCATATAGCAACGTTCTCCTCCTTACTGCTAACCGAAAAGAAGTCCCAAACTGGGGAGGTGAACTTTCTTGCGCTGCTGAGGTGCCACTTGCAATGCCGGATGAATTGGAGGGTGTGCCTGGAATTTGACTCTGTGCAGTACCACTACCTACTGAGGTGGTGGTTGTGCTGGATGTAGGTCCCTGCCGGGCCTTTGCAAATGCAAATATGGAAGCTGGAGGTGGTGTTGGTGTTACCTGTGTTGGTGGTATCCGTGCCACATCCCTCACAGCAATTTGGGATGGGGTAATAATGTCGATCTCCATCTCCACTGGGGCGGGAGTGATGTTCATGATGACTGGCTCATCATCATCCTCCTCTTCTACATCTACCTCCATAACTCTAAGGCTTTCTGGAACCTTCCTTTTCCCTAGCCTTGTCTCGTGGTGTGCCTCACTCTCAGACTGAGCTGGTGGTTTCCAAGTGGCATCTAGATCATCAGAAGGGGGGCTTGAAGAAGAAGTTGATGGACTAACCCTCCTTTTCCTTGCTGGGGATCTGGAAGACAATGGATCTTCTGAAAGAGTGGCTGGCTCTTCTTCTTCCTCTGCAGGAAGTTTGATTTCCTGACCTGCCCCTACTTCGGGAGGAACAACTACTATTGTGGGTGGTGGTTGCAGCTGTTGTTGCGGCTGTTGTTGCCCACTTATCTGCTGAGTTTCCTCCTGCATTGATTGGGTACTACTTTGCGATAATGATAAGTCAATTTCAACATCACTGCTCGTTGGCGTTTGCGCAATTATACTGACTGCCTCTGCGACACTCATGGGCTTGGGCCTAGGTTTGCGGGGTGGGCCCACTGATGCGGAGGTGCTGCTCCCAGCTTGCTCCCCGGACACCGCTGCTGCAGGATTAATTTTTTGTTTCCCAAAAAACATCCTGGGTGGCACACCAGTCTTGGTAAGTGCTACTTCTTCCTTCTTCTGTTCCTTCTTCTCACTGGCAACTTTCTTAGTACTGGAGGACCTGGTACCTTTCTTTGGGGCCATCTTCTTCAGATGTCGGCAGGACGCAGTTGCACAAGTTGCAGAGATGTCTGTGGTCACATGTCATGTGACGTCGTGTGCAGCAGGACTTCTGTCTGGCAGTACAATGGGTGATGATGACACCTCCTCCTGAGTCCTCAGTTTTTTGTGCACTTAAAAGCAAAGCCAGAAGAACATCAGTGAAATGTTGCATTTGTTGTTGTGGTTCAATTAATACTAGTACAAACAAACAAATATAATATATAACTTAGGGTGTGGTGGTCACACTTGTTAGTGTTATATTATTAAATTTTATTAACTGTTATTAACCCCTTCGGTGCTCATGACGAGCTCAGCTCGTCATGCTGCGCGGTAGCGCTGTGCGCATGACGAGCTGAGCTCGTCACGACCCCACCCGCGATCGGAATGTCCAGCACACGAGCGGAATTCCGATCGCGGTCAAGGGGTTAAAAAAAACATAACAACAGTGTAGCCATTTGTGAGACTTTGACAACAGGGGCTTTCATGGTATACTCTGTACACTCAGGAATGATAGGAAAGAAGAAGAACAAAAAACAAAATACAAATGTAATGGAAGTGGAACCTGTTTGGCATTAATTTGCGCATCACGTCATTCAGGGAGCTGCAGCTGTCAAAGGGGATGGAAGCAGTAAGCCAAGAGGAACAAAGGAAAGACATGCAGGCCTATATGGCAAGAGCAGCACACTACTAAACTACCACCACAAAATGGCTACTATCAGCCACATGGTCACTCACAGTCACAACAAGCAGGAGGCCTGGAAAACAATGAACTCAAGCAGGCCTGTATTATATGGCCAGACAAAGGAGGCATTCTTGCTAAACAACAACACAGCTTTAATGAAAAAATGCAAAAACCAAAATCCACAGGGCTAAAAAAGTTTGGAAAGTTACACAACACAAGTACAACCAAACCACACACACATCCAACAAATCCATTTATTTAACACACACCAAAAAAAGTGAAATACCCCCAAAAAACACATTTTGCAATTCAATCCAACGCCATCCATGCCCTAAATGAAGTTTAAATTCAACAGACACCACAGAAACAGTTGTTTCATGCACCCATGAGTAGCTCTGGGCCTACTGGCTGAAAGGCCTATTGTCAGACTAGGCCACAAGCTTGCAGGCCTATGGCAATAGCACACTGCCTGGTTTCACAAAATGGCCGCCAGGCAGCCACATGGCCAGGCCACCCACAACAACAAGAAAGGGAAGACAGACACTGCAGGCCTATGGCAAAAGCACACTGCCTGGCTTCACAAAATGGCCGCCAGCCACATGGCCAGGCCACCCACAACAACAAGAAAGGGAAGACAGACAATGTAGGCCTATGGCAAAAGCACACTGCCAGGCTTCACAAAATGGCCACCAGGCACATGGCCAGGCCACCCACAAAAACAAGAAAGGGAAGACAGACAATGCAGGCCAATGGCAAAAGCACACTGCCTGGCTTCACAAAATGGCCGCCAGCCACATGGCCAGTGCACCCACAACAACAAGAAAGGGAAGACAGACAATGCAGGCCTATGGCAAAAGCACACTGCCTGGCTTCACAAAATGGCCAGCAGCCACATGGCCAGGCCACAATAACAAGAAGCATAAGCCAAGAGGAACAAAGGAAAGACATGCAGGCCTATATGGCAAAAGCAACACACTACTAAACTACCACCACAAAACGGCCACCAGCCGTATGGTCACTCACAGTCACAACAAGCAGCAGGCCTGTAAAACAATGAACTCAAGCAGGCCTATTATATGGCCAGACAAAGGAGGCATGCTAAACAACACAGCTTTAATAAAAAATTGAAAAAACAAAAATCCACAGGGCTAAAAAAGGTTTGGAAGTTATACAACAACCACACCACACACACACACACCCAACAAAATCATGTATTTAACACACACCAAAATAGTGAAATACCCCCAAAAAAGACTTTTTGCAATTCAATCCAATGCCATCTATGCCCTAAATGATGTTTAAATTCAACAGACACCACAGAAACAGTTGTTTCATGCACCCATGAGTAGCTCTGGGCCTACTGGCTGAAAGGCCTATTTATTGGGCCAGACTACTGGGCTAGTGAATTAAATAAATATTGAAAATTCATTGCAAAAGTTGGAGAAAATGTAGTGAACTTTGCAACATATTTCCTTTATAAAACAAAACTAGTAGAAAAATGACATATAAAGAAAAACAAATAGGCCCCTACTGAAACTACAGACCACCCACAACAATAAATTTAAAAAAAACGATGAAAAGTACAAAAAAATGTAGGTGCAACGGCCCAATCAAACAAACAACACCAATTCTCCAACTTACTTGTAAAATCTCAAATCAAAAAGTCCTCAAATCCAATGATATATGATGCAGCAGGCACAAAGAGTGATCCTTCCAGCTCCAAATCCAAATGAAAAGTGAATAGGACATGGACAAAGCACTGGGAGGAGCCTGCTGGACAGGAACAGGAAGTTGGAGACTCTGGGGCACTTCCTTCCCCTTAAAAAAAGTAAAAAAGAAAAAGGACTCCTTGCACAAAAAGTACAGCCAAATGTCAATCTGAGGAGTTTTTTTCATCCAAATCATCATTTTCGAGAAGGTTTTATGCTGTTTGAGACATTCTTCTCCAGATTGCAAATTCTGCGTGTTCGGCATCGCGATCTTCACGGAACTTCCGCCGGATGTCCGATGGCGCGTCCGAATGATGTGTTCGCGATCGAACACTCTCGCGGGATCTTGCAGCCGGCTACCAAAATCTCGTGGCGCACGTGAACGGATAGGAAATCTCGTCGGCGAACGCAGGGATCCCGGTAAATCGCTACCGCACGCACAAAAACGCATTCTGAAAGCGCAAACAAGAAAAAAAATTCCGCTCCGCCCTGGATCGCAGAGTTTTCGGTAACTCCGCATTCTACGCAGAACGCGGAGTTGCCAAAAATCCGCAAACTCCGCAAGCGGAGCGGATTTTAATGCCCAGGGTTACATTTGATGAACCTGGCAAACCATGAGATTTTATCAGACAGCATAGATATGAAGGTTTGGAACTGGCTTCTTTTGTTACATCATAATTTATTGTTCTTTTATCTGCTTAAGAAATGTCTAACTATATTTAACAAGTTTCTTCTTTCCTGGTTTTAGTTGATCGCATGGCTGTTCATAATCTTTGTTTTTGTATTTTTTATTTATATTTTAGACTGGATTGTTGTATAGTACCTTTTTCTGTTTCCACCATATAAAACTCCTCATATTGACCATCTTCTGGGTCCTTTTTGACGTACCCATCTATCATTATTGGTAAGTTTGGAGATTATAATAAAATTGTTATTATGTTGTTTTTTCCCCCTGTGTTTCTACTGTTCATTATTGAGCTGTTTGTCGCTCACTTTCCTTGCATTTTCTCATGCTTTTTAAAAAAGAATCGGTCATCCTGGTAAATATATATATATATGTATATCGCCGTGTGGAACGGTCGAGTGACTACGGATCGGAGGACCCACAGTTCCGACATCGGACCACCGGTGAGTGCCATGTTGTCCAATAAATGCTCCAAGTAAAGATTGAATACAGCATCTGCCCCAAGGGATTTGTTTAATCAATTAAAGAATCAATTAAAGTACACACCCCCCTGACCAGTTGGTTCACACCGACATGTTTTCGTGACATGCTATGTCTTCCATAACGGAACGCGAGGAGGCTGCCATTGATATCTTCAAACAAGGAACTAGACATCCCAGAAGTGACCCTAAAGAGCCTCATGTCTCTGCCAATCTCCCAAGCAATCTGAGAATATTATATCAAACTTTAGAAAAGACACACGAAAAAGAAATCCGGAAGTGGTGGGAGGCTACATCCCTTGAGAAATATCTCGACGTAGATCACATTCCAACGGGTTTGCGCATTTTCATAGTCCCCTCTTATGAAAATCCGGACCCTCAATTACTCAAGGATTGGTCGGACCATACTACTGAATCCGCTAAAAGAATGGTCAGAATTCTTATAAAATATGCCTGGAGTGACTCAAGCTAAGCTTTTGGAGGAAATCAAAAGGCTGGAGGAAATGATTAAGAAGGATAAGGACACCAAACAGAGTGAAGACCTAAAAACTGCAATGATGAAGCGACTCAGAGAGTACGAGAGTGGCATACGCAAGCGGAAACAAACCAAATTCCAGCACGACGAGCAGGATTATGCCTCGGGTGTATCCTGACATTTGCTCATAAATATGACATCCCAAGGAAAAAATTAAATCAACAAAGAAATGGGTCACCTAGTAACAGAGACACCTCAGAGTCAGAGGTGGAAACCTCGGAGTGGGAACAAACTACAGCCACAGAAGATAAGGACTCAAATACAGGGTCTACTTATTTTCAAGAATACAGGCTTATCGGGGAAAATCGCCAAAGACCGGCACCACGAACACATCCCCCAGCTCAACAACAAAAAAGAAACGAAAAACAAGAAGGGACAAGAAAGGAAGGAGAAGATATGCCGTCCCCCAGAGTCACACGCAGCAAGGGGAAACGAGGCAGATGGTAACATCTAAAACAGTCATCAATCTTTCAGATAGAATACTTAGTGACGAAGAAATGAAGGGATTGACTTTTTGCCTCACCGCCGATTTTGACTTCGTCGAAACCAGAATTGAGTTGTTTAAATATACCAGGAAATTGAAGTTACAAAAAATCCATCTACTGTCCAGACGTAGCAGGAATCACACAAATGAGTGGCAAAAGCGGACTTAAAAGGAAGTCAAGAACGATGCCCCAAACATCTTTTGATGCTATTGACGTCTTTAATGATGCAGTTAATGCGGACCTGAAGAATCTAAGGAAGAACAAGTGTGGAAGTGTGGAAGTAACAAGCAATATAACATTCCGTTCAAACAGTGGCAGGCTATTCTATCATTGAAGAACGATGACTCAATAATAATAAAACCCTCCGACAAAGGGGGTAATATTGTTGTGTTCACCCGGGAACACTATAGTGCAGAAGCCTTGAGCAAACTTGAGGATAAGGAGTGCTATTTGCCAACAAATAAAATGGTCTAAGCAAAATGGTCTATCTAATGTCTTGGAGGGAGGAGGGAATGATTGATACAGATTAATATAATTTTTTACTCTGTGAATATACTGTAAGCCCTACTTTCTATCACCTCCCCAAAATTCACAAAAATGTTAACAGACCGCCAGGGAGACCCATCGTTGCTTCCATTAACAGTCTGCTGGAGAACTGCTCTATTTACATTGACTCCTTTATGGCACCCTGGGTTAGAAATCTTAGTTCTTATATTAAGGACACAGGCGATTTTCTGAGACATATTGAAGGTGTAAATTAGGAGGATGACATGCTACTTATTACATTAGACATCTCCAGCCTATACACCTGTATCAACCATAGAGATGGCGTAGAGGCTGTGAAATGGTTTCTTAATAAGCGACCCCTGAAATGTAAGAAACATAATGACATGTTATTGACAATGCTAACATTCTGCCTTGAAAATAACATTTTCATCTTCTTGGGCCAATTATACAAGCAACAACGCAGAATGGCGATGGGCACGTGCTTCGCCCCCAGCTATGCAAATCTTTTCGTAGGCTGATGGGAGAAGCATGTGGCCTGGAGAGATGTACACGAGCGGTGGATGGATAACATAACATTATGGGCCCGCTACATAGATGACCTGTACATCGTGTGGAAAGGCAGCTGTTCTTCGGCCGAAGAATATGTAGCCTTCCTTAACTGTAACAGTCTCAACTTAAAATTTAGTGGCAACATCAGCAATACCAGTGTCTGTTATTTAGACTTAGAAGTCTATATTGAGGAATCAAGAATTCTCACCCGACTGTATAGAAAACCTACAGCGAGAAATGCTGTTCTTTATGCTAGGAGCTTCCATCCGAAGAGTATGGTTAATAATATACCCTATGTGGAACTCCTTCGGATTAAGAGGAACTGCACAACACAAGTAGAGTATGATAGAGCTAAAGAGGATGCCTTTAACAGATTCAGAGATAGAGAGTACTCTTCTAATATCCTCCATGAAGCACACTCTAAAGCAGAAAAGGTAGATAGGCTTCAACTCCTGATACCAAAGACTTCTAACTCTGAAATTGGGCCCAATGTCACTCCGGCCAGAATGATTACTCGCTATAATGCTAAGTCCTCTGAAGCAGTTCAAATATTCAAGAAAAACTGGCATATTCTCCGAACTGACAATATTCTTTAAAAAGTAATTCCCATGTACCCGCTGACAACTTACAAGCGCTGTAAATCTATAGGCAACCATTTGGTGCACAGCCATTTTCGTCCAACTCCATACAAAACAGAGAAGGTAAAGCCTAAAATGCAAGAAAAAAACTAAAAGCATTAACCGACTTCTTAATTGTAACTCAGAATTTACTGTGTATATCTTGGAGTGTCCATGCCTAAAAAGGTATGTGGGTAGTACTATCCATCCGGCAAAAAAGCATATATTGGAACATATGCGCGCCATTTAAAAAAAAAGATGCCACTTATCCAGTGACTCGTCATTTTGAGAACATGCATAACAGTAATCATGACCTACTAAAGTTCTTTTGTATTGATCAGGTCCCCAAGAATGAAAGACGTGGGGTTAGAACGAGATTGTTGCGAGCTCTTGAATGGAAATATATCATAGATCTACAGACTAAGGTTCCTCTAGGCCTCAATAATGATGAGGAATTATGGGCTCACTTAGAATGAATCTCAAGTAATGGTTGATTTACATCTGTCCTGTTGTTCCTTTTTGATTTCCAATGTTATACTTTCTGAAGATATCAATGCACTAATGTGTCTATCAATAAAGGATTGGGTCTTCGCATTTCTGCTATTTCCGCTCTGGGAGTTTGCCCATTCAGGACTCAATTGTGGAAACCTTTTGTACTCCTTGAAACTAAAAACATTGTTTTCGATCGATGAAAATTAATTCATGAAATATATTTTTTATTTATAAAAAAAACATGATCGACATTAATTATAAATGTATATTTCAGGGTTTTTTTTCATTAGAAATTGACCAAATTTATGTTTTTTAGAGGAGTACTTGTTACCAAGGATTACTTCCAATTGTCAGGAACATGTTCAAAGATGGCCGCCATGAATTTTACATTATGTATTAATGCTATAAGGCCGTCTTTCATGTCAATGATTTTAATTCACGTCATGCACTATTGCACTTTAAAATGGTGTTTTTCACTTGTACACACTGATATCGATAAAGGCAGAGTGCCGAAAGGCGTCTGTCAGTGCCGGGGGGTCCCAGCACGTTAAAAATAGCACTTTGAATCAATATCCCATGAGTGCTCTCCTTTTTGTATGCCGACCGGATGGTTATGTATGTATATATATATATATATATATATATATATATATATATATATATATATATACATATATGTATATACTGGCGGTCGCCAGTAGGTAATTATAGTTGGGACCTATTTTCCATAGGAAAAGCATTTTTTGTTTTCCCAATAACTTTAGCGTTGTTTGACGAATCTTCGCGAAATTTTCAAAACTTGTGGGGTGCTCCAGTCAGCTCCTGTCTTGAAAGTTTCGGGATGATTCGCTAAGCGGGGGCCGAGATAAAAGGAGGGTCCAAAACGTGTTTTCTCCATGTTAATTTCCATAGGAAACTTTAGACACGGCTACAGCCCGAACTGCTGAATGGAATTACACCAAATTTGGAAAAAAGGTAGCCCTTGGTTCAGAAAGAGTCCTTTTTGTTAAATGGTGTAAATCCGTTCAGTAGTTTTTGAGATATCAATGGAAAAAAATCTTTATATATCTGGGCGGGACCTAACTACTCAAGCACAAGCTTGGCTCTAATTGGCTGCCAACACTTCAATCCAGGAAGTGTTGGCAACCATCTTGGTGCAATGCTTTTTAGGTCTCGCCTAGCGACCCAGCGCATGCGCTGCATGCTTGGCAAGATCTATTGTTGTTGATTTTTCTTCTGAAGAAGAACACTACCCCCAGCACGACCCCCTACACTACCCAAACACCACTGCACTACCCTAAAACACTACCCCCAGCAAGACCCACTACACTACCCAAACACCACTGCACTACCCTAAAACACTATGCCAGCACGACCCCTACACTACCCACACACCACTGCACTACCCTAAACCCTAAAACAATACCCCCAGCACGACCCACTATACTACCCAAACACTACTGCACTACCCTAAACCCTAAAACACTACCCCCAGCATGATCCCCTACACTACCCAAACACCACTGCACTACCCTAAACCCTAAAACACTACCCCCAGCTTGACCCCCTACACTACACAAACACCACTGCACTACCCTAAACCCTAAAACACTACCCCCAGCATGACCCCCTACACTACACAAACACCACTGCACTACCCTAAACACTAAAACACTACCCTTAGAACGACCCCCTACATTACCCAAACACCACTGCACTACCCTAAACCCTAAAACACTACCCCCAGCATGACCCCCTACACAACCCAAACAATACTGCACTACCCTAAAACATGACCCCCTACACTACACAAACACCACTGCACTACTCTAAACCCTAAAACACTACCCCCAGCACGACGCCCAACACTACACAAACACCACTGCACTAACCTAAACCCTAAAACACTACCCCCAGCACAACCCCCTACACTACCCAAATACCACTGCACTAAGCTAAACCCTAAATCTACCCCCAGTACAACCCCCTACACTACCCAAACATCACTGCACTACCC
The DNA here is from genome assembly GCA_963921515.1 of Calotriton arnoldi. Taxonomy (NCBI): domain Eukaryota; kingdom Metazoa; phylum Chordata; class Amphibia; order Caudata; family Salamandridae; genus Calotriton; species Calotriton arnoldi. The sequence goes on from CAWUFW010020058.1 coordinate 71,069, forward strand.
TAAACCCTAAACCCTAAAACAATACCCCCAGCACGACCCCCTACACTACCCAAACACCACTGCACTACCCTAAACCCTAAAACACTACCCCTCAGCATGACCCCCTACGCTACCCAAACACCACTGCACTACCCTAAACCCTAAAAACTACCCCCAGCATGACCCCTACACTACCCAAACACAACTGCACTACCCTAAACCCTAAAACACTACCCCCAGCACGACACCCTATACTACTCAAACACCACTGCACTACTCTAAACCATAAAACACTACCCCCAGCATGACCCCCTACACTACCCAAACACCACTGCCTTACCCTAAAACACAATCAATCAATCAGGGGTTTGTTAAAGCGCGACTACTCACCCGTAAGGGTCTCAAGGCGCTAGGGGGGGGTGCAGGTTCCATCCAGCAAGGAGGGGGTCTGTCGAAGAGCCAGGTTTTGAGGTTTCTTGTGAAGATGGGGAGCGATGTTGTCTGTCTGAGGTGGAGCGGAAGGGCGTTCCATGCTTTGGCCGTGAGGAAGGAGAAGGAGCGACCCCCTACACTACCCAAACACCACTGCATTACCCTAAACCCTAAATCTATCCCCAGCCGGACCCCCTACACTACCCAAACACCACTGCACTACCCTAAACCCAAAAACACTACCCCCAGCATGACCCCCTACAGTACCCAAACACCACTGCACTACCGTAAACCCTAAAACACTATCCCCAGCATTACCCCCAACACTACCCAAACACCACTGCACTACCCTAAACCCTCAAGAACTACCCCCAGCATGACCCCCTGCACTACCCAAACACCACTGCCCTACCCTAAACCCTAAAACACTACCCCCAGCACGACCCCCTACACTACCCAAACACCACTGCACTAATCTAAACCCTAAATCTATCCCCAGCATGACCCCCTACACTACCCACACACCACTGCACTACCCTAAACCCTAAAACACTACCCCCAGCATGACCCCCTCCACTACACAAACACCACTGCACTACCCTAAACACTAAAACACTACCCCCAGCACGACCTCCTACACTACCCAAACACCACTGCACAACATTAAACCCTAAAACACTACCCCAGCACGACCCCCTACATTACACAAACACCACTGCACTACCCTAAAACCTAAAACACTACCCTCAGCACGACCCCTACAAAACCCAAACACCACTGCACTACCGTAAACCCTAAAACACTACCCCCAGCATGACCCCCTACACTACCCAAACACCACTGCACTACCCTAAACTCTAAATCAACCCCCAGCACGACCCCCTACACTATCAAAACAGCACTGCACTACCCTAAACCCTAAATCTACCCCCAGCACAACCCCCTACACTACCCAAACACCACTGCACTACCCTAAACCCTAAAACACTACCCCCAGAATGACCCCCTACACTACCCAAACACCACTGCACTACTGTAAACCCTAAATCTACCCCCAGCACGACCCCCTACACTACCCAAACACCACTGCACTACGCTAAACCCTAAAACACTACCCCCAGCACGACCCCCTACACTACACAAACACCACTGCACTACCCTAAACGCTAAAACACTACCCCCAGCACGACCCCCTATACTACCCAAACACCACTGCACTGCCCTAAACCCTAAAACACGACCCCCTACACTACACAAACACCATTGCACTACCCTAAACCCTAAAACACTACCCCCAGCACAACTCCAAACACCACTGCATTACCCTAAAACACGACCCCCTACACTACTCAAACACCACTGCACTACCCTAAACCCTAAAACACTACCCCCAGCACGACCCCCTACACTACACAAACACCACTGCACTACCATAAACCCTAAAACACTACCCCCAGCACAACCCCCTACACTACAAAAACACCACTGCACTACCCTAAATCTACCCCCAGCACGACCCCCTACACTACCCAAACACCACTGCACTACCCTAAACCCTAAATCTCCCCCATCACGACCCCCTACACTACCCAAACACCACTGCACTACCCTAAACCCTAAAACACTACCCCCAGCACTACCCCTACACTACACAAACACCACTGCACTACCCTAAACCCTAAAACATTACCCCCAGCACTACCCCCTACACTACCATAACACCACTGCACATCCCTAAACCCTAAAACACTACCCCCAGCACGACCCCCTACACTACACAAACACCACTGCACTACCCTAAACCCTAAAACACTACCCCCAGCACTACCCCCTACACTTCCCAAACACCACTGCACTACCCTAAACCCTCAAACACTACCCCCAGCACGACCCCCTACACTACCCAAACACCACTGCACTACCCTAAACCCTAAAACACTACCCCCAGCACGACCCCTACACTACCCAAACACCACTGCACTAATCTAAACCCTTAATCTACCCCCAGCATGACCCCCTACACTACCCACACACCACTGCACTACCCTAAACCCTAAAACACTACCCCCAGCATGACCCCCCCACACTACCCAAACACTGCTGCACTACACTAAACCCTTAAACACGACCCCCTACACTACACAAACACCACTGCACTATCCTGAACCATAAAACACTACCCCCAGCACGACCCCCTACACTACACAAACACCACTGCACTACCCTAAACCCTAAAACACTACCCCCAGCACGACCCCCTACACTACACAAACACCACTGCACTACCCTAAACCCTAAAACACTATCCCCAGCATGACCCCCTACACTATCCAAACACCACTGCACTACCCTAAACCCTAAAACACGACCCCTACACTACACAAACACCACTGCACTACCCTGAACCATAAAACACTACCCCCAGCACGACCCCCTACACGACACAAACACCACTGCACTACCCTAAACCCTAAAACACTACCCCCAGCACGACCCCCTACACTACACAAACACCACTGCACTACCCTAAACCCTAAAACACTACCCCAGCACGACCCCCTACACTACCCAAACAAAACTGCACTACCCTAAACCCTAAAACACTACCCCCAGCACGACCTCCTACACTACCCAAACACCACTGCACTACCCTAAACCCTAAAACACCACCCCCAGCATGACCCCCTACACTACACAAACACCACTGCACTACCCTAAAACACTACCCCCAGCACAACCCCCTACACTACACAAACACCACTGCACTACCCTAAACCCTAAAACACTACCCCCAGCATGACCCCCTACACTATACAAACACCACTGCACTACCCTAAACCCTAAAACACTACCCTCAGCACGACACCCTACACTACCCAAACACCACTGCACTACCCTAAACCCTAAAACACAAACCCCAGCACGACCCCCTACACTACACAAACACCACTGCACTACCCTTAACCCTAAAAGACTACCCCCAGCATGACCCCCTATACTACCCAAACACCACTGCACTACCCTAAACCCTAAAACACTACCCCTACACTACACAAACACCACTGCACTACCCTAAACCCTAAAACACTACCCCCAGCACGACCCCTACACTACACAAACACCACTGCACTACCCTAAACCCTAAAACACTACCCCCAGCACTACCCCCTACACTTCCCAAACACCACTGCACTACCCTAAACCCTCAAACACTACCCCCAGCACGACCCCCTACACTACCCAAACACCACTGCACTACCCTAAACCCTAAAACACTACCCCCAGCATGACTCCCTACACTACCCAAACACCACTGCACTACCCTAAACCCTAAATCTACCCCCAGCATGACCCCCTACACTACCCAAACACCACTGCCCTACCCTAAACCCTAAAACACTACCCCCAGCACGACCCCTTACACTACACAAACACCACTGCACTACCCTAGAACACTACCCCCAGCATGACCCCCTACACTACACAAACACTACTGCACTACCCTAATCCCTAAAACACTACCCCCAGCACGACCCCCTACACTACACACACACAACTGCACTACCCTAAACCCTAAAAAAGTAACCCCCACCCCATGCCCAATCCCCCTTATCTCTCACTACTCGTGGTTCCTCTCTCCTCGTGGTTCCTGCTTCACGTCATCTCTGAGGGGCGGTGCACGTCATTGTGAGGAACGTGGAAAGTCTAAATTTTTTTAGAACGCATGGTCATTTACCATACATACCTTTACAACGAAATTCGTTGTAAAGGCATGAGTGGTAAATGACCATGCGTTCTAAAAAAATGTGTAGTAATGACTTCGCAATGTACAACGCATGCGTGGTAATGCATGCGTTGTAATAATATCGCAAAGTAAAAAAGTCATTGTCACGGCTGTTTACCGATCAAAGCTGGCCCCTGTTCTTCAGTGAGTCGTTTATTTGATAAATTAGGAGGAAGTGTTTTTTTAACCGAAAAGTGCATTCCCGGCTGTTGTATTGTGAAAGTGTCCACGTGGCCTGGTTTCACTTCCGGTGAGAGAGTGGAAGAGTCTGTTTGGATCTAAAGGAGTTCTGTTGTTGGACGGGGTCGGCGCTAATGGAAAGCGTCCTCCCCGAAGTGTGGAGCAGTGCTATGAGAGGTCAACAAGTGTGCGTCCCACCGCAGTATGACCGTACCGCGTGACCCATGTGCCGCCTCCAGGGTACGGTAGGCAGAAGCGGCATCCATCGCAGGTCCTCTTGAAGACTGTTGTAGCACTAATTCTACATTTTGGAACTAGGGCATTTTAACCTTGTTGTTCCTGCCAGATACAAAGAGAAGATCCTGTGTTATTCAGTGCCCTCGTTACCTTTTTTGTGGGTGGTAGTGCTTGTCACTTTGCTGCCCCGCCGGTGCACACGACTGGTCTCCCCACCTCGTGTGCCATCTGCAAGGACTCTGCCCTCGGATCACTGGTTTCCGTTTCTGGAGTGGCAACATAAACAGTTGCTCCCAAAGGACTAGCCTGAACACTTAGGTGAATATCCCCTGCGCCAGCATTCCGCGGAAATTCTTTCCTAGCTCTCCCACGTCGACGAGGACGTCATAATAGCACGGCTCCGCTCGCGACACCGTATGACGTCATCGGAGTGATAAGAGGACGTCGTCGGTGTGCTGACGTCAGTTCCACCCATTTTTTCCGTGCCACCGAGGCAAACAGGCGGACCAACACATTTTCACATGTATACATAGTATACTAAATATATATATATATATACAAATGCATAACCAATAAAGGCATAAAGAAATAGCAACAGATCAAGCATTTCTCACTATTAAAACATAAGCATGATTAAGAAATATTAAAAACATTCATGCCAAACAGTAAAAGCATCTTTTTGGTAGAAACAGGTGGACAACGGGGAGGCGGGTGGGACAGTGAGGAATCCACAGGCAGATACTGTATCCACCAGAAAAGCGTTACCGAAGGTAAGTAACTTGTTCTTCTGATGGATACTTCTGCCTGTGGATTCCTCACCTTTTGAATAGAATCCCTAAGCCGTACCTCACCCGGAGGAGGGTGTCCACCTGACTAGACCAAAAATCTTGCAAAACAGATCGAGCAAAATGGCCATCCCTCCTAACCTCCAAATCCAATAATAATCGAATAATTTTTCGTCGGAATTATATTGAAAATAATACTTTAAAAATACTTTTATTAATAAATTTAGACAAACACTTAAAGGAAAACTTTTATTTATAATTAATTTAAAGATATTTCAAACTTTACAAATTATGCCGAAGTCGCGACCCCAGCGCGACTTTTCAAAATGGCTACCGGAATGCGCGCAGCCATCGTGTAGGCACCGCGAAGGGTGCGCAACTTCTGTATAATATAAAAAAAAAAAAATGAATATAGTTTTCCTAACTAAAAATTATTCACATTTTTTTTAAATATATATATATGTATATATATATAGAAAATTAAAAAAACATAGGATTGAGATACATTAGACTTACAAATTTTCATTTAAAAACCTTTGAAATTCACTGAAAAAACCATAGGTTTCAGGCACGTTATAGTTAGAAATTAGCATTTAAAAAACCATAGAAATTCACTGAAAAACCATAGGTTTCAGGAACGTTATAGTTTGTTGGACATTTCACTCATACAAAACCATAGAAATTCCGGTGTTATAGTTAGTTCAGCTAACTATAACTGGCGCCCCGCAATGCACTGCTGATGACGTCACATATTACATCATTCATGACATGGTCAGTGACATCACTGATGACATCACTGATGACATCTCAAATGACATCACTGATGACATCACTGATGACATCATCCACGTGAAAATCTGATGCACCTCCTCACACCTGAATATAACCTTTGATACACCCACTCTAAAAAACAGACTACCATTTTCGAAAAAATATCTGTATCAGTCCGTCTGTTGTTGTATAAGCTGCTGCATGGGTTGGTCAGTAGCTACATGAGTGTCTATATGGGCTATCGATTGGTTGCCTGAGTATTTGTATGGGTGCCTGAGTGTGTGTGTGGTGGGTGGGAGGTGTGTGACTCTGTGCATAGATGTTTGAGTGGTTGATTCACTGGGTGTATGGGTTCAAGAGTGCATGTGGAAACAGCTGTATGGGTGGGTGAGTGTGTGTATGGGTGTGTTGGTGAGTGAATGGATGTCTCAGTGGTACATGTCCAAGTAACTACATATGTAAAAGGCAGTGTATGTGAGAGTTGGAGTTTATAAATGACTATACATGAGAGTCAGTGATTGTGAGAGTGGCTGTGTGGCCCCCCTTCTATTCCCATTTTTGGGGCCGTGGGGACCCAATCCCCCAGGGCCTGACCCCTATTTTCAAATACTATAAAAAAATAAACGGAAAGGGGGCCGCGTGGCCCCCCCTCCCGAGGCCAATTTCGGACCCGGGGACCCCATCCCCCGGGGCATGGCCATATATTTATTTATTATTTTTTTATCTTTTTTAAGGAGGGGACTGCGTGGCCCCCCTCCTGAGGCCTCTATTAGCCCCGGGGACCCTATCCCCGGGGCTGTGACTCTTTTTTTAATTTTATTTTTAATTTTATTGATGGATGGGGCCGCGTGGCCCCCCTCCCGGGCCACTTCTGGCCCCAGGGACCCCATCCACCGGGGCTGGCCCTTTCCGTTGGGGACCATGGGGGGAGCCCTCATACCCCCAGGGTCCCTGCCGGCTCCCCGCCTCCTGCGGGAGCCGGCATTGCTTTTCCACAAGGGGAGCTGCTGACATGCAGCTCCCCTTTTGGAAAAGCAATCATACTTTGCTTCATTGAAGCGAGAGCAGGTTTCCCTGCTCTCGCTTCAATGAAGCACAGCAGAGTTTGCAATGACAGGGCGGGAGCCACACGGCTCCCGCCCTGTCACGGCAAACAGCAGTGTCCCGTGGTGGGCACTCTGGGACAGGCCAGGAGCCGGCCCTGGGGGGTGGTGGTCCCCAGGGCCATCAAGGGTTCCAGGAGGGGGGACGCGCGGCCCCCCCTCCCATCGTTTGCAAAGCCCCAGGGAGGTGGTGGTCCCCGGGGCATGGGGGTCCATAACGGACCCCCGTATTTAAATTCAAAGTGCCCCGGGGAGGTGGTGGTCCCCGGAGCAGTGTGGGGGGGCTTGAGCCCCACCACACTAATTAACTTTGACAGCCCCAGAGAGGTGGCGGTCCCCAGAGCTTGGGGGGGCCCGCGAGGCCCCACCCTTATTTAATGAAGCCCCGGGGAGGTGGCAGTCCCCGGGGCAGCATAGGGGGGTGGGACCGGAACCCCCATGCATTATTTCTTTAAAAAGCCCCGGGGAGGTGGTGGTCCCCGGGGCTGCAGGGGGGCCGCGTGACCCCGCACATAATGAGCATAGCCCCGGGGAGGTGACGGTCCCCAGGGCTCATTAAAATGAAGCGCGGGAGCCCAGGCCGAAATTATTTTAAAAAAATGCTTTTTTGGCCCTGGGGGTCCTTGTGGGACCCCCTGAGCAGGCCTAGGGGGTCAGGGTGTTTATACCCTGCCCCCTTTCCTGTTTTTTATATTTGTTTTACTGTTTTCTTGTGACTCGGTTCTACCGAGTCACAAGATGACTGCCAACACTTCCTGGTTTGGAGTGTTGGCAGTCAATCAGAGTGAGGCTCATGCCGGGAGGGTTCGCGAACCCTCCTCGGTGCTCAGATATCGAAACTTTTTCTTTTTCTAATTTTTCAGGAACTACTGAACAGATTTACACCATTTAAAAACAAGGGCTCTATCTGAACCAATACCTACCTTTTTGCCAAATTTGGTGTAATTCCGTTCAGCAGTTCGGGCTGTAGCTTTGTCTAAAGTTTCCTATGGAAATTAACATAGGGAAAACGTGTTTTAGGACCCCCCTTTTTTCTCGGCCTCTGCTTGACAAATCACCCGGAAACTTTCAAGACAGGAGCTGACCAGAGTGGGCCACTAGTTTTGAAAATTTTGCGAAGATTCGTCAACCGGTGCCAAAGTTATTGGGAAAAGAAAAAACGCTTTTCCTATGGAAACGAGGTCCTAACTATAACTACCTACTGGCGACATATATATAGTGGATAGTTATAGTTAGGACCGCGTTTCCATAGGAAAAGCTTTTTTTGATTTGCCAATATCTTTGGCACCGTTTGATGAATCTTCGCAAACTTTTTCAAAACTAATGGCCTGCTCACTTCAGCTGCTGTGTTGACAGTTTCTGGATGATTCGTCAAGCTGGAGCCATGAAAAAAGGGGGGGTCCCAAATCGTGTTTTCTCCCTGTTAATTTCAATAGGAAACTTTAGACACGGCTACAGTCCGTACTGCGGTACGGAATTACACCAAATTTGGCAAAAAGGTAGCTCTTGGTTCAGAAAGCGTTCCTTTTGTTAAATGGTGTAAATCCGTTCAGTAGTTCCTGAGAAATTTATATATTTACAGATATCCATATATCCCCGCGAAGGATCCACAAACCCTCCCGATCTCGAGCCTGAGATCTGATTGGCTGCCAACACCTCAAACCAGGAAGTGTTGACAGTCATCTTGTGACTCGGTTGAACTGAGTCATAAGAAAAAACATGAAAAAAAAGAAAAGGGGGAATGGTAGAAACACCCTGACCCCCTAGGCCTGCCCAGGGGTTCCCACAGGGACCCCGAGGGCCAAAAAAAGCATTTTTTGAGATAATTTTGGCGGGATTCGCGTGGGTGCGCGAATTCCACCAAAAACATTTAAAAAACAAAGCGTGGACTCCCGCGCTTCATTTGGTTTAAGCCCCCGGGTGGGTGAGGTCTCGGGGGCAATGAGGAATTATGGTGTGGGGGCCTGCAGGGGGCCCTGCTGCCCTGGGGACTGCCACCTACCAGGGGTGATACTGATTAAATTTGCGGGGCACATGGCCCCCCCGCAACCCCAAAGATCCGCTCTCCTCCTGGGGCTTTATTTCTCAGAAAAATAGTGTGCGGGAGTCCTATCCCCCACGCAGCCCTGGGGACCGCCACCTACCCGGGCTATACTCATTAAATTGGGGGGGCAATGCAGCTCCCAGCAGCCCAGAGGACCACAACCTCCCTGGGGCTTTAAAGATGTTGGAGGGGGGCCATACAGCTCCCCTCCAGGAGCCCACCATGGCCCTGGGGACACCCACCCCCCAGGGCCGGCACCAGCAATGTCCCGGGGTGCCCACCCCCGAGAGATTGCAGTTTGCTATGGCATGGCGGGAGCACTGCTCCCGCCATGTCATAGCAAACTCTGCTTCGCTTAATGGAAGCGAGAGCAGAAAAAATGCTCTCGCTTCCATGAAGCAAAGCAGAATTGATTTTGGGAAAAGGGAGCTACATGGTAGCAGCTCCCTTTGCCCAAAAGCAATGCTGGCTCCCGCAGGAGGCTGGGAGCCGGCAGGGACCATGAAGGCCTTGTGGTTCCCCCTCGGTCCCCAACGTTATGGCCATGCCTCGGGAGATGGGGTGCCCGGGCCTGAAAATGGCCCGGGAGGGGGGCCACTCGGCCCACCTCCCTTTGTTTTATTTCAATAAAAAAATAGCTGGGCCATGGGGGATGGGGTCCCCGGGGCCAAAACTGACTCAGGGAAAGGGGGGCCACAAGGACTGCGTTCCTTAAAAAAATATAAAATACATTAAAATAATGGCCCAGCCCTGGGGGATGGGGTCCCGGGGCAGAAATAGGCCTCGGGAGAGGTCAGCGCGCCCCCCATTTTATTTTAAATTTTAAAAAATGGGATAGGCCTGGGGGATGGGGTCCCCAGGGCTCAAAAAGGATCAAGGGAAGGGGGGCCACACAGCTCCCCTTCCTAAAATAGGGGAAAAACGAGGCCGACAACTCGCAGGAGGCCCCACATCCTTTCTACATGACTCTGCAAATGTGCATCCTGGTGTCCTCTTGTTTGGGGGATGAAGTCCTCTTCGATGCTGAGGGGCCTTAGGCACCAACTAGCCCATTCTTACCTCCTATATGCCCAACACAGTGGGAGGTGGTCACAGGCCACACCCCTTCTTACACCACTCTGCAAACGCACCTCTTGACACACTGGTCATGGGGCGATGAGGTCCCCTTGTGTCCTGAGAACCTCAGGACTAAAGTGGACTTCATCCCCCAAGCAGCAGTGCACCAAGAGGCGCGTTTGCAAAGTGGTGTAAAAAGGGGGCATAGCTTCTGACTATCTCTCAGCAATACAGCTGTGTGGGGCTTACTGGAGGTAACAGAAGGGCTAGTTGGCCCCAGGCACCCTCAAGAGGCAAGGGGACTTCATCCCCAACGAAGAGAGTGCCAGGAGGCATGTTTGCAGAGTTGTGGAGAAAGGGGGCGTGGCATATGACCACCTCTCAGCAGTCCCACTGTGTGGGGCTTACTAGAGGTAACAGGTAGGCTAGTTGGCCCCTAAGGATCCCCAGCAGTGAAGGGGACTTCATTCCCAAACCAAGAGCATGCCAGGAAGCGCGCTTGCAGAGTGATGGGCAAAGGGGGTGTGGCCTGCTATCAGAACTTAGCAATCCTGCTGTGTGGGACTAGGGGGCCAATTACCCTCCTGTTACCTCCAGTAAGTCCTACACAGTGGGATTGCTAAGAGGTCTTCGGAGGCCGTGCCCCCCTTTCTCCACCACTCTGCAAACGCACCTCTTGGCACACTACTAGTTGGGGGATGAAGTCCACTTTACTCCTGAGTGACTTTGGGGGCCAAGAAGCCCTCCTGGTACTACCTTTCATCGTCTTTCTGCATTTCTCTTGCCTCTTTCTGCATTTCTCTTGTCTCTTTCTGTACCTCAATCTCTTCTTTCTGCACCTCTCTTGCCCTTTTCTGCACTTCTCTTGTCTCTTTCTGCACATGTCTTGCTTCTTTCTGCACCTTTCTTCCTCTTTCTGCACCTTTCTTCCCCTTTCTGCAACTCTCTTGCGTCTTTCTGCAACTCACTTGCTTCTTTTCTGCACTTCACTTGCCTCTTTCTATACCTCACTTGCCTCTTTCTGCAACTCAATCTCTTGCTTCTGCACCTCTCTTGCTTCTTTCTGCACCTCTCTTGCATTCTTTGGCACTTCTATTGCTTTTTACTGCACCTTTCTTCCTCTTTCTGCACCTTTCTTCCCCTTTCTGCACCTCTCATGCCTCTTTCTCCTTCTCTCTTGCCTCTTTATGCACCTCTCTTGCCTCTTTCTGCACCTATCTTACCTCTTTATGCACCTCTGTTGCTTCTTTCTGTACTTCTCTTGCTTCTTAATGCACCCTTCTCCCTCTTTCTGCAATACTCTTGCCTCTTTCTGCACCTCGCATGCCTCTTTCTGCACCTCACTCTCTTCTTTATGCACCTCTCTTGCTTCTTTCTGCACATCTCTTGCTTCTTTCTGCACATCTCTTGCTTCTTTCTTCACTTCTATTACTTCTTTCTGCACCTTTCTTCCTCTTTCTGCACCTTTCTTCTTCTTTCTGCACCTCTCTTGCTTCTTTCTGCACCTCTCTTGCCTCTTTCTGCACCTCTCTTGCTTCTTTCTGCACCTCTCCTGCTTCCTTTCTGCACTTTTATGCTTCTTTGTGCACCTCTCTTGCAACTTTCTGCACCTCTCTTGCCACTTTCTGCACCTCATTCTCTTCTTTCTGTACCTCTCTTGCTTCTTTCTGCACTTCTCTTTCTTTTACCTGTGGCTTTCTTCTTATTTCTGCACCTTTCTTCCTCTTTCGTCAGAACTCTTGCTTCTTTCTGCACTTCTCGTGCCTCTTTCTGTACCTCTCTTGCTTCTTTCTGTACATCTCTGCCTCTTCCTGCACTTCGCTTGCCTCTTTTTGCACCTCTCTTGCTTCTTTCGACACCTCTCTTGCTTCTTTCTGTACCTCTCTTGCCTCTTTCATTACTTCTCTTGCTTCTTTTTGTACCTCTCTTGCTTCTTTCTGCAATGCTCTTGCTTCTTTCTGTACATTTCTTCCTCTTTCAGCACTTCTCTTGCCTCTTTCTGCATTTCACTTGCTTTTTTCTGCAACTATCTTGTCTCTTTCTGTACCTCTATTGCCTCTTTCTGCACCTCATCCTCTTCTTTCTGCACCTCTCTTGTACTTTTCTGATTTTCTCTTGCCTGTTTCTGTACCTCTCTTGCTTCTTTCTGCACCTCTCTTGCTTCTTTACCACACCTCACTTGCCTCTTTCTACATCTCACTCACTACTTTCTGCACCTCTCTTGCTTCTTTATGCATCTTTCTGCACTTTTCATCCTCAATCTGCACCTTTCTTTCTCTTTCTACACTTCTCTTACCTCTTTCTTTACCTCTCTAGCCTCTCTATGCACCACTCTTAACTCTTTCTGCAACTCTCTTGATTCTTTCTGCACCTCTCTTGCCTCTTTCTGCAACTCTCTTGCCTCTTTCTCCATCTCTCTTGCTTCTTTCTGTACCTCTCTTGCTTCTTTCAGTATCTCTCTTGGTTCTTCTGTGTGAGAAGTTGGCCTGGCATATGCTGTCCACTATTTATAGTGGGCACCTTGCACCAGTCCAAACAACCCCTTATTGGAGATAGGTTAAAGACAACCTTTATTGAAAGCTATCCTAGTGGTAGCTATGGAGAGCAGCCTTCAGGCTAAGTCTTGAAGGAATGTAAAGCAGCTTGTTTTACCAGTCTATAATCTCTTGAGTGACCAAATGAAAGAGGACCACACCAGGTATATATTCAAAATATATGTATTTATTACTAAACACACCCCTCTAGTCTCTTTATGAGGCTAGAGTTCGAAGTACATACGTTATGAGTTAGATATCTACAGTAATAGCACAAATACACGTTTGAGCCCCAGGGGCATACCAAACCATATACCAATAAAGTGGTATAAGAACCACGACTGAGCTAGACACAAGGCCTAGAGCCTGTAGAAGTGCTTGGACCACAAGGAACCACCCAAGGCAGTGACACAGGGGACCCACGTGGGACGCGTGCAGTGTATGAACACAGCCGCGAACCACCGTTAACTTCTATGGGGAAAGTCGCGATTAGAATTTAAAAGAAAAGGGACACTTAGAGGAGGACTTGGAGCAAACCCTTTGAGAACTAGGCTGTTCTAGTGTCAATACCCACGGGAGCACCGGAGTACTCGAGTTACCTCACCCAGGGGAGCCGGGTGCATAGGTGTCTTTCGGGGTCGGGTTTCGTCGTCGCTTTCTATGGCGATCTGCTGCAAAGTGCTGCTGGCGACCAAGTCGAAAGTGTTCGGGTGGATCCAAAGGTGGATCGAAGATCTGAAGAACCTGAAAGCAGAGAGGACAGAGTCTGGGTCGCTAGCCAGTGACCAGGAAGGCGATGAGCAGATGCCCACCGATGTCGAGTGCTTCAGGTAGGTTGACAGTTGTCTTGACTCTTCAGCCATGAGGTCCAGGAGGCGTCGACGACAACCAGGAGCTGGATTCGAGCTGTCCCACAACGTCTGTCGATTGCAGGGGTGTCGGCGACCGGATTGGACCCAACAAGCCTTGGCAACGGCAAGTCTCATGGAAATAGAAGAAGGACGATGTTGCAGACCAGCAAGGTCTGGGGGACTCACCCAGCAAGGATAAGTCAGGGCACACCTGGAGCAACCAAGGAGCCCAAGCAGAAAAAGATTGGCCTTCGGGAGGGCCTACTAGCCAACGGACTAGCGACCGCGAAGGAGCCTCGAGACGATGCACGTGGAGCTGGCTCACAGGACACTCGTGGAGTGGAGGCCAGTGATCTTCGGTGCAGTTGGTGCTGGAGGCTGGGGCTACTCGGAGCCCAAAGCACGACTTTGTGGGAGACCCAGAAGAGGATGCACTTGCAAATGCGTTCGGTGTCCAGGGGTCACGGTTCCACGTTACCCACGTTACCCACGACAGCTACAGCCCTCAGCTTTGCTGGGGACTCAGGTCAGCCTCGGGGAAGTCTGGAAATTCACCTCTGGTGATGCAAAGACTTCGGCGTCCGACGGGAGCTTCAGCGATGCAGACCGGACAATTGCTTCTTTGGTGCCTGCCAAGCAGGGGAGTCACTCCTTGACCCCAAGGGAGATTCTTCAGTCCTCTAATCTTGAAGTAGAGCGTCGAAGGTCCAGGATTCTGTGTCAGAGTTTCGTCCAGGTTAATCTAAAGTCCTAAGGACTGGGTTCCCCTACTTATACTAAGGTAGGGGGTTGGACATACTCTGTGGCCCCACCTATGGGTGGGTCAGGGCAGAGGGGTGGTTACACCCCTTTCCCTTTGTCCAGTTTCGCGCCAGAGCAGGGGCTGGAAGCCTCTGAGCCGGTTTGAACTGGGGTATGCACAGGGACACCAAGTGTGCCCCCAGTGCAGGATTTCAAAGCACCCGAGAGTGCTCCCGCCCAGCCCCAATACACACTATCCTGTCTGGGGAGGTGGTCACACCTCCCTGGGACAGGAAACCTATTGTCCAGGCCTCCCCTGTCGGAGTTTCGGTCAGCAGCAGGAGGCCAGACTCGTGTCTGTGGCAGCGGCATCCATTTTGTGATGCCAGGGCTCTGGAAAGTCAGTACCGGGCATACCGGTGTGTACATGTCTTTCCTCTAGAAGGGTGGAATGCTACCCCCGCCACCAGAACTGGCGAGGGGGTAGTATTCCAAGATGTTTGACACCAAACACGACATGTTTCCGTGCAGCCATCCCAAAGTTAGCATTTAACGCGAGGTTATAATGCGCTTAAGAGTATATGGTCAGGCTGCACTACAAACAGCATCAGAGAAGGGTCTCCGAACGCTGCAGAGGGGCCCTGCTCATGCAGGGGCACCCTCTCACATAGGAACCACGCACTCTGCCTTCAGGATTGATAAGGCCTGCCATAGGAGTGACTTATAGGTTTATATGTGTGTATGTATATAGTGATATAGGTAGCCTATATCACAGTAAGGGGTGCATGCACCACCTTACCCAGGCTGCAGTAGCAGACCTGTGGTGTCAGTTTGGATGGCCTTCCAGGGGTGGCACAATACATGCTGCAGCCCCTGGTAGGCCTCTGAGGTACCTATGCCCTGGGTACATAGTATACCATATACTAGGGACTTATAAGGGCACTCCAGATTCCAATCAGAGATGTGCCTAAGGCACATGGAAACCATTTTAAAGAGGAAGCAGCTAGGCTGGGGTTCTGATTAGCAGGGCCCCAGCCAGACTAAGGTCGAAAAACAGTGAAGCATCAGCAAAAAGTGGGGGTACCCATGTGAAGCAGATCCTACTCTCCTACACAACCCCCCCAAACGTAGGGACATTAAACTAACCTTGCCCAGTTAAGTCTTCATGTTCTAAGTGGAAGTACCTAGAGAGTCCATCTGCATTGGCATGGTTACTCCCAGGTCTATGTTCCACTGTGAAGTCCATCCCCTGTAGGGAAATGGACCACCTAAGCAGTTTGGGGTTTTCACCCTTCATTTGTTTTAGCCATAAGAGGGGCTTATGGTCTGTTTGAACAAGGAAGTGAGTACCAAACAAGTATGGCCTCAACTTCTTCAGAGCCCAGACCACAGCAAAGGCCTCCCTCTCAATGGCTGACCAACGTTTCTCTCTAGGGGTCAGCCTTCTGCTAATAAAAGCTACTGGCTGATCCTGACCTTCATCATTCAATTGTGACAGTACAGCCCCTACCCCCAATTCAGATGCATCAGTTTGAACAATGAACTTCTTGGAGTAATCAGGACTCTGTAGAATGGGAGCAGTGCACATGGCCTGCTTCAGGTCATCAAATGCCTTTTGACAGCTAACTGTCCACTGAACCTTTTTGGGCATTTTCTTGGAAGTTAAGTCATTCAGGGGTGTCACTATTGATCCATACCCCTTGACAAATCTCCTATAGTACCCAGTCAGGCCTAAGAAGGCTCTCACCTGAGTCTGGGTAGTTGGAGCAGTCCAGTCCATGATGGTCTGGATCTTGCTCTGCAGTGGTTGAACCTGGCCTCCACCCACAAGGTGGCCCAGGTACACAACCTGACTCTGCCCTATCTGGCACTTGGTGGCCTTGATAGTCAGGCCTGCTTTCTGCAGGGCCTGCAAAACATTTCTGAGGTGGACCAGGTGATCCTCCCAGGTGGAGCTAAAGACAGCAATATCATCTAGATATGCTGCACTATAGGCTTCCAGACCTGTAAGGACTGTATTCACCAGCCTCTGAAAAGTGGCAGGTGCATTCTTCAGACCAAAGGGCATCACCACAAATTGATAATGCCCACTAGGGGTTGAGAATGCTGTCTTTGGCTTTGCATCATCAGCTAGTCTGATCTGCCAGTAGCCAGCTGTCAGGTCAAATGTGCTTAGATACTTGGCTGAGGCCAAAGTGTCTATTAGCTCATCTGCCCTTGGTATTGGATGGGCATCAGTCCTAGTGACTGCATTGAGACCCCTGTAGTCCACACAAAACCTCATCTCTCTTTTCCCACCATTGGTGTGAGGTTTTGGCACAAGGACCACTGGACTAGCCCAAGGGCTATCTGAGGGTTCAATAACTCCCAAATCCAACATCTTCTGGACTTCTGTCCTGATACAGTCCCTGACATGGTCAGGTTGCCTATAAATCTTATTTTTAATAGGCAGACTGTCCCCAGTGTCCACTTCATGAGTGCACCAGGTAGTCTGACTGGGTGTCAGTGAGAATATGTGTCTGAACTGATTGAGCACCTGTCTGCAATCAGTCTGCTGCTGGGTAGTGAGGCTGCCTGCCAAGGCTACACCATCCACTGACCCATCACCAGGGTTCTGTGAGAGCAGGTCAGGGAGTGGGTCACTCTCTTCCTCCTGTCCCTCATCAGTAGCCATGAGCAAGCCCATGTCTGCCCTGTCCACATATGGTTTTAACCTGTTGACATGGAGAACCCTGTGGGGACTCCTGGGTGTTCCTAGGTCTACTAAGTAGGTAACCTTACCCTTCTGTTCAACAATGGTATGGGGTCCACTCCATTTGTCTTGGAGAGCTGCTGGGGCCACTGGCTCCAACACCCACACCTTCTGTCCTGGCTGGTAAACAGTCAGTACAGCCTTCTGGTCATGCCAGGCCTTTTGAAGTTCCTGGCTAGCCTCAAGGTTTTTAGTTGCCTTTTTCATATACTCAGCCATCCGGGAGCGGAGACCAAGTACGTAGTCCACTATGTCTTGCTTTGGGGGCTTGAGAGGTAACTCCCATCCTTCCTTCACCAAGCACAGTGGACCCCTGACAGGGTGACCAAACAAAAGTTCAAAAGGGCTGTAGCCAACCCCTTTTGAGGCACCTCCCTGTACGCAAATAAAAGGCAGGGCAAGAGTATGTCCCATCTTCGCCTAAGCTTTTCTGGGAGCCCTTTAATCATGCCCTTCAAGGTTTTGTTGAATCTCTCAACTAAACCATTGCATTGTGGGTGATAGGGTGTGGTGAACTTGTAAGTCACTCCACACTCCTTCCACATTGCTTTTAAGTATCCAGACATAAAGTTTGCATCCCTGTCTGATACAACCTCCTTAGGGAAGCCCACTCTTGAGAAAATTCCCAGGAGGGCCCTTGCCACCACAGGTGCTGTAGTGGTCCTAAGGGGAATAGCCTCTGGGTACCTGGTGGCATGATCCACTACCACCAGGATAAACCTGTGCCCAGATGCTGTTTGGGGATCCATGGGACCAACAATGTCAATCCCTACCCTTTCAAAGGGAACCCCCACCACAGGTAGTGGTATCAGGGGGGCCTTTGTAGTGCCACCTGCCGTGCCACTGGCCTGGCAGGTTACACAGGAGCGACAAAACTCCTTGGTGTCTTCAGAAATGTGGGGCCAGTGAAAGTGAGGGACAATTCTGTCCCAAGTCTTGGTCTGGCCCAGGTGACCTGCTAAGGGAATATCATGGGCTAGGGTCAATAGGAAGCCCCTGAACTTCAAAGGTATAACCAACCTCCTGGTAGCACCAGGCTTGGGGTCTCTACACTCTGAGTACAAGAGTCCATCATCCCAATACACAGTATGGGGACCACTAGCTTTCCCAGCAGCCTCAGCAGCAGCTTGCTGTCTGAGGGGTTCAAGAGAGGGGCAGCTCTGCTGCTCCTGGCTCAGATCTGCCCTGGAAGGTCCCCCTGTCCCCAAGAACTCAACCTGTTCAGGTTCAAGCTCCTCTGGGACAGTTCCTTCCTCAGGACTGAGATCATCCCCCTCAAGGGACTGATCTTCCTTCTGAGCCAAGGGGAAGGCACTGCCTTTACCCTACTACTCCTCTTCTTGGAGGGCACTTGGTCCATTATTCCAGAATCCAAGGCCTGTTCAGTGCTAGACATTTTGGCTTGTGACCTGGTCACAGCAAACACATCTGCAGGGATCCCCAGCATTTCTGCATGGGTCCTGAGCTCCACTTCTGCCCAAGCTGAAGTTTCTAAGTCATTGCCAAGCAAGCATTCAACGGGTAGGTCTGCACTTACCACAACCTTCTTAAGGCCAGTTACCCCTCCCCAGGAGAAGTTAACAACTGCCAGAGTATGGTCTGTTCTGACGTTGCTAGCATTGGTCACTTGGTACATTTCACCAAGTATTATCTGCCCAGGATTCACAAGGTCTTGTGTCACCATGGTGACACTTGCCCCTGTGTCCCTAAATGCCAAAGCCTCTCTTCCATTGATTAAAGGCTGTTGTCTGTACTTGCCCAGATTACTGGGACTCACAGAGGAGGTCATATCCATGCCTCCATCACAGACTAGGACAGCCTGAGTGAGTTCTCTGACTAGGTCAGAGCTCATCTCTTTACCCAGGGTCAACCCTACTAAACCCTTGGCTTGTGTAGTCCCACCACCAACTGTAACTGCACTAGGGGGAGCAGGTGCCTTAGGGGCATTGGTGGGGGCTGGAGTAGAGTCTTTGGACTTGGTGCAATCACTGGTCCAGTGGGTCTTTTGCTTACAGACCTTGCACCATGGTTTCCTTTGGCCTTTCCCTTTGGTAGACTGTGAATCCCCACCTGAAGAAGATTTTTGGGGGCCTTGTGAAGACTTTTGATCTTTACCCTTCTCCCCACCCTTATCAGAGGTTTTCGAATCTTGCTTCTTAGGGTCACCACCTTGGTTCTGTACCTTCTGCTTCACCCTGGTTCTGACCCATTTGTCTGCCTTCTTTCCCAATTCTTGGGGAGAGGTCAGATCAGAGTCTACCAGGTGCTGATGCAATAGCTGATTTTGACAGTTATTAAGAATCTGCTCTCTCATTATCAGATTGTACAATCCTGTGAAGTCACATACCTTACTGCCCAATAACCAACCTTCCAGAGCCTTGGCAGAACAATCAACAAAGTCCACCCAGTCTTGAGTCTGTGCTTTTGGGTATCCCTGAACTTTAACCTGTATTGTTCAGTGGTTAGGCCAAACCCATCAATTAGAGCACTCTTCAAGACTTTGTAATTATCAGCATCCTCCTCTCTAACAGTGAGGAGCTTGTCTCTACCTTTGTCTGCAAAGGAGAGCCACAAGATTGCTGCCCACTGCTCCTGAGGGACCCTCTGTACTTTACAGGCCCTCTCTAGAGCAGTTATCCATTTGTGGATATCATCCCCACTCTGGTAGGGAGGGACAATCTTGCTCAGGTTTCTATGGTCATAAGACCTTTCCCTATCTTTGGGGAAACTGCTGCCACCATGGGACTCTAGTCCCAACTTTTGTCTCTCTCTATAGAGATCTAGGGACTCCCTGTCTATAGCCAATTGCTGTTTCCTGAGTTCAAGCTGAGTTTGCTCATATTGAATCAGTCTCTTTCTCCTCTCGTGAGAGGATTCCCTCCTATGAGAGGAGACAGAGGTCCCTAATGAGGTGTCAGAGTGGTTAGACTCCTGAGAAGGAGACCTAGACCTTCTGGGCACACTCAGAACTCTTCCTGGGGGGACAAAGGGAAGGTCATTCTGATCCTCTCCTCCTCCTCCTCCACAGGAGGAATTGGGTTTTCCAGGACAAGGTCATTTTCACCTTCCTGGCCAGTTTCAGAGGGGGGCCTGGGTTTCTTCACCCCTGGCCCCTTCCTCATCTTCTGCCCCACCCTCTTTGCCTACCCCTTCAGACCCTAGGGGCCTGCTGAGATCATCAGCTAGTAACACCTCCCTGAGGTGTTGGGTGCTGGCACTTTTGCCTGCCTTCAACTTCCTAGTATTGCATAATGCTCTCAATTCCAAGAATGGGAGTTTATCATACTTGGAGGGAAGAAGCCCACTGGCTTCTGGCAAGGACTCACTGGGTCCTGGCTTTGAAGACATTACTAGTGAGGTGTGGTGTATGCACTACCTACTCTAGTGTGGCCTACTAAACTCTCTTGAGTTGTAGAAAGGGTGTGCTGTCCCTTAACACACAACTCTAAGTTCAGTAGAACTTACTGTATTACTAAGCTTGATTTATATGTACCTTAGGTACCCTTAGTGGTTTTCAGTTGATCAATTCAATTGAGATTATCTGGTAAAACAATAGCAAGCTGGAATCCCACACGCTGCACACCAATGTGAGAAGTTGGCCTGGCATATGCTGTCCACTAATTATAGTGGGCACCTTGCACCAGTCCAAACAACCCCTTATTGGAGATAGGTTAAAGACAACCTTTATTGAAAGCTATCCTAGTGGTAGCTATGGAGAGCAGCCTTCAGGCTAAGTCTTGAAGGAATGTAAAGCAGCTTGTTTTACCAGTCTATAATCTCTTGAGTGACCAAATGAAAGAGGACCACACCAGGTATATATTCAAAATATATGTATTTATTACTAAACACACCCCTCTAGTCTCTTTATGAGGCTAGAGTTCGAAGTACATACGTTATGAGTTAGTTATCTACAGTAATAGCACAAATACACGTTTGAGCCCCAGGGGCGTACCAAACCATATACCAATAAAGTGGTATAAGAACCACGACTGAGCTAGACACAAGGCCTAGAGCCTGTAGAAGTGCTTGGACCACAAGGAACCACCCAAGGCAGTGACACAGGGGACCCACGGGGGACGCGTGCAGTGTATGAACACAGCCGCGAACCACCGTTAACTTCTATGGGGAAAGTCGCGATTAGAATTTAAAAGAAAAGGGACACTTAGAGGAGGACTTGGAGCAAACCCTTTGAGAACTAGGCTGTTCTAGTGTCAATACCCATGGGAGCACCGGAGTACTCGAGTTACCTCACCTAGGGGAGCCGGGTGCATAGGTGTCTTTCGGGGTCGGGTTTCGTCGTCGCTTTCTATGGCGATCTGCTGCAAAGTGCTGCTGGCGACCAAGTCGAAAGTGTTCGGGTGGATCCAAAGGTGGATCGAAGATCTGAAGAACCTGAAAGCAGAGGGGACAGAGTCTGGGTCACTAGCCAGTGACCAGGAAGGCGATGAGCAGATGCCCACCGATGTCGAGTGCTTCAGGTAGGTTGATGGTCATCTTGACTCTTCAGCCATGAGGTCCAGGAGGCGTCGACGACAACCAGGAGCTGGATTCGATCTGTCCCACAAAGTCTGTCGATTGCAGGGGTGTCGGCGGCCAGATTGGACCCAACAAGCCTTGGCAACGGCAAGTCTCATGGAAATAGAAGAAGGACGATGTTGCAGACCAGCAAGGTCTGGGGGACTCACCCAGCAAGGATAAGTCAGGGCACACCTGGAGCAATCAGGGAGCCCAAGCAGAAAAATATTGACCTTCGGGAGGGCCTACTAGCTAACGGACTAGCGACCGCGAAGGAGCCTCAAAGCGATGCACGTGGAGCTGGCTCACAGGACACTCGTGGAGTGAAGGCCAGTGATCTTCAGTGCAGTTGGTGCTGGAGGCTGGGGCTACTCGGAGCCCAAAGCACGACTTCGTGGGAGACCCAGAAGAGGATGCACTTGCAAATGCGTTTGGTGTCCAGGGGTCAAGGTTCCACATTACCCACGACAGCTACGGGCTTCAGCTTTGCTGGGGACTCAGGGCAGCCTCAGGGAGGTCTGGAAATCCACCTCTGGTGATGCAAAGACTTCGGCGTCCGATGGGAGCTTCAGCGATGCAGACCGGACAATTGCTTCTTTGGTGCCTGCCAAGCAGGGGAGTCACTCCTTGACCTAAAGGGAGATTCTTCAGTCCTCTAATCTTGAAGTAGAGCGTCGAAGGTCCAGGATTCTGTGTCAGAGTTTCGTCCAGGTTAATCTAAAGTCCTAAGGACTGGGTTCCCCTACTTATACTAAAGTAGGGGTTGGACATACTCTGTGGCCCCACCTATGGGAGGGCCAGGGCAGAGGGGTGGTTACACCCCTTTCCCTTTGTCCAGTTTCGCACCAGAGCAGGGGCTGGAATCCCCTGAGCCGGTTTGAACTGGGGTATGCACAGGGACACCAAGTGTGCCCCCAGTGCAGGATTTCAAAGCACCCGAGAGTGCTCCCGCCCAGCCCCAATACACACTATCCTGTCTGGGGAGGTGGTCACACCTCCCTGGGACAGGAAACCTATTGTCCAGGCCTCCCCTGCAGGAGTTTCGGTCAGCAGCAGGAGGCCAGACTCGTGTCTGTGGCAGCGGCATCCATTTTGTGATGCCAGGGCTCTGGAAAGTCAGTACCGGGCATACCGGTGTGTAAATGTCTTTCCCTCTAGAAGGGTGGAATGCTACCCCCGCCACCAGAACTGGCGGGGGGTAGTATTCCAAGATGTTTGACACCAAACACGACATGTTTCCGTGCAGCCATCCCAAAGTTAGCATTTAACGCGAGGTTATAATGCGCTTAAGAGTATATGGTCAGGCTGCACTACAAACAGCATCAGAGAAGGGTCTCCGAACGCTGCAGAGGGGCCCTGCTCATGCAGGGGCACCCTCTCACATAGGAACCACGCACTCTGCCTTCAGGATTGATAAGGCCTGCCATAGGAGTGACTTATAGGTTTAAATGTGTGTATGTATATAGTGATATAGGTAGCCTATATCACAGTAAGGGGTGCATGCACCACCTTACCCAGGCTGCAGTAGCAGACCTGTGGTGTCAGTTTGGATGGCCTTCCAGGGGTGGCACAATACATGCTGCAGCCCCTGGTAGGCCTCTGAGGTACCTATGCCCTGGGTACATAGTATACCATATACTAGGGACTTATAAGGGCACTCCAGATTCCAATCAGAGATGTGCCTAAGGCACATGGAAACCATTTTAGAGAGGAAGCAGCTAGGCTGGGGTTCTGATTAGCAGGGCCCCAGCCAGACTAAGGTCGAAAAACAGTGAAGCATCAGCAAAAAGTGGGGGTACCCGTGTGAAGCAGATCCTACTCTCCTACATTCTGCATGTCTATTTCTTCTTTCTGCACCTCTCTTGCTTCTTTCTGCACTTTTCTTGCTTCTTTCCAGACCTTTCTTCCTATTTCTGCACTTCTCGTGCCCTTTTCTGCACTTCTCTTGTCTCTTTTTGCACATCTATTGCTTCTTTCTACACCTTTATTCCTCTTTCTGCACCTTTCTTCCCTTTTCTGCAACACTCTTGAGTCTTTCTGCACCTCACTTGCTTCTTTTCTGCACTTCACTTGCCTCTTTCTGCACCTCACTTGCCTCTTTCTACACCTCACTTGCCTCTTTCTGCAAATCAATCTCTTACTTCTGCACCTCTCTTGCTTCTTTCTGTACCTCTCTTGCATTCTTTGGCACTTCTCTTGCTTCTTTCTGTAACGTTCTTGCTCATTATGTGCCTTTATTCCTCTTACTGCACCTTTCTTCCTCTTTTGGCACCTTTCTTCCTCTTTCTGCATGTCTCTTGCCTCTTTCTGCACCTCTCTTGCATCTTTCTGCACCTCTGTTGCTTCTTTCTGTACTTCTCTTGCTTCTTTACGCACCTTTCTATCTCTTTCTGCACTTCTCTTGCCTATTTCTGCACCTCTCTTGCTTCTTTCTGCACCTTTCGTCCTCTTTCTGCAGTTCTACTGCATCTCTCAACACTACTCTTGCCTCTTTATGCCCCTCTCTTGCTTCTTTCTGCACTTCTCTTGCCTCTTTCTGCACTTCTCTTGCCACTTTTTGCAACTATCTTGCATTTTTCGGCACCTCTCTTGCTTCTTTCTGCACATCTCTTTCTTCTTTCTGCACCTCTCTTGCTTCTTTCTGCACATCTATTGCCTCTTTCATCACATCTCGTGCCTCTTTCTGCACCTCTGTTGCTTCTTTCTGCACTTCTCTTGCTTCTTTGCACACCTTTCTAACTCTTTCTACACTTCTCTTGCCTTTTCCTGCCCCTCTCTTGCTTCTTTCTGCACTTCTCTTTCCTCTTGCTGCACTTCTCTTGCCACTTTTTGTACCTATCTTTCATTTATCGGCACCTCTCTTGCTTCTTTCTGCACATCTCTTTCTTCATTCTGCACCTCTATTGCCTCTTTCATCATATCTCTTGCTTCTTTCTGCGCCTCTTTCTTCTTTCTGTACTTCTCTTGCCTCTTTCTGCAACTCTCTTGCATCTTTCTGCACCTCAATCTCTTCTTTCTGCATCTCTCTTGCCCTTTTCTGCAATTCTCTTGTTTCTATCCGCACATCTCTTTCTTCTTTCTGCACCTTTCTTCTTCTTTCTGCACCTTTCTTCCCCTTTCTGCACCTCTTTTGCCTCTTTCTCCACCTCTCTTGCTTCTTTATGAACCTCTCTTGCCTCTTTCTGTACCTCTATTATCTCTTTCTGCACCTCTGTTGCTTCTTTCTGTACTTCTCTTGCTTCTTAACGCATCTTTCTTCCTCTTTCTGCATTCTCTTGCCACTTTCTGCACCTTGCATGCCTATTTCTGCACCTCCCTCTCTTCTTTCTGCACCTCTCTTGCTTCTTTCTGAACCTCTCTTGCTTCTTTCTTCACTTCTATTACTTCTTTCTGCACCTTTCTTCCTCTTTCTGCGCCTTTCTTCCTCTTTCTGCACCACTATTGCTTCTTTCTGCACCTTTCTTCCTCTTTCGTAGTTCTACTGCTTCTCTCTACACTTCTCTTGCCTCTTTCTGCCCCTCTCTTGCTTCTTTCTGCACTTCTCTTGCCTCTTTCTGCAATTCTCTTGCTTCTTTCTGCACCTCTCTTGCTTCTTTTCTGCACCTCTCTTGCTTCTTTCTGCACATCTGTTTCTTCTTTCTGCACCTCTCTTGCTTCTTTCTGCACATTTATTGAGTCTTCCTTCACATCTCGTGCCTCTTTCTGCACCTCTGTTGCTTCTTTCTGCACTTCTCTTGCTTCTTTGCGCACCTTTCTAACGCTTTCTGCACTTCTCTTGCCTCTTTCTGCACCTTTCTTCCAGTTTCTGCACCTTTTGTCCTCTTTCTGCATTTCTACTGCTTCTTTCTACACTTCTTTTGCCTCTTTCTGCTCCTCTCTTGCTTCTTTCTACACTTCTCTTGCCTCTTTCTGTACTTCTCTTGCCACCTTTTGCACCTATCTTGCATTTTTCAGCACCTCTCTAGCTTCTTTCTGCACATCTCTTTCTTCTTTCTGCACCTCTCTTGCTTTTTTCTGCACATATATTGCCTCTTTCATCACATCTTGTGCCTCTTTCTGCACCTCTGTTGCTTCTTTCTGTACTTCTCTTGCTTCTATGCACACCTTTCTAACTCTTTCTGCACTTCTCTTGCCTCTTTCTGCCCCTTTCTTGCTTCTTTCTGCAACTTTCTTCCTCAATCTGCACCTTTCTTCCAGTTTCTGCACCTTTCTTCCTCTTTCTGACTTTCTACTTCTTCTTTCTACACTTCTCTTGCCTCTTTCTGCCCATCTCTTGCTTCTTTCTGCACTTCTCTTGCCTATTTCTGCACCTCTCTTGCTTCTTTCTGCACCTTTCGTCCTCTTTCTGCAGTTCTACTGCATCTCTCAACACTACTCTTGCCTCTTTATGCCCCTCTCTTGCTTCTTTCTGCACTTCTCTTGCCTCTTTCTGCACTTCTCTTGCCACTTTTTGCAACTATCTTGCATTTTACGGCACCTCTCTTGCTTCTTTCTGCACATCTCTTTCTTCTTTCTGCACCTCTCTTGCTTCTTTCTGCACATCTATTGCCTCTTTCATCACATCTCGTGCCTCTTTCTGCACCTCTGTTGCTTCTTTCTGCACTTCTCTTGCTTCTTTGCACACCTTTCTAACTCTTTCTACACTTCTCTTGCCTTTTCCTGCCCCTCTCTTGCTTCTTTCTGCACTTCTCTTTCCTCTTTCTGCACTTCTCTTGCCACTTTTTGTACCTATCTTTCATTTTTCGGCACCTCTCTTGCTTCTTTCTGCACATCTCTTTCTTCATTCTGCACCTCTATTGCCTCTTTCATCATATCTCTTGCTTCTTTCTGCGCCTCTTTCTTCTTTCTGTACTTCTCTTGCCTCTTTCTGCAATTCTCTTGCATCTTTCTGCACCTCAATCTCTTCTTTCTGCATCTCTCTTGCCCTTTTCTGCAATTCTCTTGTTTCTATCCGCACATCTCTTTCTTCTTTCTGCACCTTTCTTCTTCTTTCTGCACATTTCTTCCCATTTCTGCACCTCTCTTGCCTCTTTCTGCACCTCTCTTGCCTCTTTATGAACCTCTCTTGCCTCTTTCTGTACCTCTATTATCTCTTTCTGCACCTCTGTTGCTTCTTTCTGTACTTCTCTTGCTTCTTAACGCATCTTTCTTCCTCTTTCTGCATTCTCTTGCCTCTTTCTGCACCTTGCATGCCTATTTCTGCACCTCCCTCTCTTCTTTCTGCACCTCTCTTGCTTCTTTCTGAACCTCTCTTGCTTCTTTCTTCACTTCTATTACTTCTTTCTGCACCTTTCTTCCTCTTTCTGCGCCTTTCTTCCTCTTTCTGCACCACTATTGCTTCTTTCTGCACCGTTCTTCCTCTTTCGTAGTTCTACTGCTTCTCTCTACACTTCTCTTGCCTCTTTCTGCCCCTCTCTTGCTTCTTTCTGCACTTCTCTTGCCTCTTTCTGCAATTCTCTTGCTTCTTTCTGCACCTCTCTTGCTTCTTTTCTGCACCTCTCTTGCTTCTTTCTGCACATCTCTTTCTTCTTTCTGCACCTCTCCTGCTTCTTTCTGCACATTTATTGAGTCTTCCTTCACATCTCGTGCCTCTTTCTGCACCTCTGCTGCTTCTTTCTGCACTTCTCTTGCTTCTTTGCGCACCTTTCTAACGCTTTCTACACTTCTCTTGCCTCTTTCTGCACCTTTCTTCCAGTTTCTGCACCTTTTGTCCTCTTTCTGCATTTCTACTGCTTCTTTCTACACTTCTTTTGCCTCTTTCTGCTCCTCTCTTGCTTCTTTCTACACTTCTCTTGCCTCTTTCTGTACTTCTCTTGCCACCTTTTGCACCTATCTTGCATTTTTCAGCACCTCTCTTGCTTCTTTCTGCACATCTCTTTCTTCTTTCTGCACCTCTCTTGCTTTTTTCTGCACATATATTGCCTCTTTCATCACATCTCGTGCCTCTTTCTGCACCTCTGTTGCTTCTTTCTGTACTTCTCTTGCTTCTATGCACACCTTTCTAACTCTTTCTGCACTTCTCTTGCCTCTTTCTGCACCTTTCTTGCATCTTTCTGCAACTTTCTTCCTCAATCTGCACCTTTCTTCCAGTTTCTGCACCTTTCTTCCTCTTTCTGACTTTCTACTTCTTCTTTCTACACTTCTCTTGCCTCTTTCTGCCCATCTCTTGCTTCTTTCTGCACTTCTCTTGCCTCTTTCTGCACTTCTCTTGCTACTTTTTGCACCTATCTTGCATTTTTCGGCACCTCTATTGCCTCTTTCATCACATCTCTTGCTTCTTTCTGCACTTTTCTTGCTTCTTTCCAGACCTTTCTTCCTATTTCTGCACTTCTCTTGCCCTTTTCTGCACTTCTCTTGTCTCTTTTTGCACATCTATTGCTTCTTTCTACACCTTTCTTCCTCTTTCTGCACCTTTCTTCCCCTTTCTGCAACACTCTTGAGTCTTTCTGCACCTCACTTGCTTCTTTTCTGCACTTCACTTGCCTCTTTCTGCACCTCACTTGCCTCTTTCTACACCTCACTTGCCTCTTTCTGCAAATCAATCTCTTGCTTCTGCACCTCTCTTGCTTCTTTCTGTACCTCTCTTGCATTCTTTGGCACTTCTCTTGCTTCTTTCTGTAACGTTCTTGCTCATTATGTGCCTTTATTCCTCTTATTGCACCTTTCTTCCTCTTTTGGCACCTTTCTTCCTCTTTCTGCATGTCTCTTGCCTCTTTCTGCACCTCTCTTGCATCTTTCTGCACCTCTGTTTCTTCTTTCTGTACTTCTCTTTCTTCTTTGCGCACCTTTCTATCTCTTTCTGCACTTCTCTTGCCTATTTCTGCACCTCTCTTGCTTCTTTCTGCACCTTTCTGTCCTCTTTCTGCAGTTCTATTGCATCTCTCAACACTACTCTTACCTCTTTCTGCCCCTCTCTTGCTTCTTTCTGCACTTCTCTTGCCACTTTTTGCAACTATCTTGCATTTTTCGGCACCTCTCTTGCTTCTTTCTGCACATCTCTTTCTTCTTTCTGCACCTCTCTTGCTTCTTTCTGCACATCCATTGCCTCTTTCATCACATCTCGTGCCTCTTTCTGCACCTCTGTTGCTTCTTTCTGCACTTCTCTTGCTTCTTTGCACACCTTTCTAACTCTTTCTACACTTCTCTTGCCTTTTCCTGCCCCTCTCTTGCTTCTTTCTGCACTTCTCTTGCCTCTTTCTGCACTTCTCTTGCCACTTTTTGTACCTATCTTTCATTTTTCGGCACCTCTCTTGCTTCTTTCTGCACATCTCTTTCTTCATTCTGCACCTCTCTTGCTTCTTTCAGCACATTTATTGCCTCTTTCATCACATCTCTTGCTTCTTTCTGCGCCTCTTTCTTCTTTCTGCACTTCTCTTGCCTCTTTCTGCAACTCTCTTGCATCTTTCTGCACCTCAATCTCTTCTTTCGGCATCTCTCTTGCCCTTTTCTGCAATTCTCTTGTTTCTATCCGCACATCTCTTGCTTCTTTCTGCACCTTTCTTCTTCTTTCTGCACCTTTCTTCCCCTTTCTGTACCTCTCTTGCCTCTTTCTCCACCTCTCTTGCCTCTTTATGAACCTCTCTTGGCTCTTTCTGTACCTCTATTATCTCTTTCTGCACCTCTGTTGCTTCTTTCTGTACTTCTCTTGCTTCTTAACGCATCTTTCTTCCTCTTTCTGCATTCTCTTGCCTCTTTCTGCACCTCGCATGCCTATTTCTGCACCTCCCTCTCTTCTTTCTGCACCTCTCTTGCTTCTTTCTGAACCTCTCTTGCTTCTTTCTTCACTTCTATTACTTCTTTCTGCACTTTTCTTCCTCTTTCTGCGCCTTTCTTCCTATTTCTGCACCACTATTGCTTCTTTCTGCACCTTTCTTCCTCTTTCGTAGTTCTACTGCTTCTCTCTACACTTCTCTTGCCTCTTTCTGCCTCTCTCTTGCTTCTTTCTGCACTTCTCTTGCCTCTTTCTGCAATTCTCTTGCTTCTTTCTGCACCTCTCTTGCTTCTTTTCTGCACCTCTCTTGCTTCTTTCTGCACATCTCTTTCTTCTTTCTGCACCTCTCCTGCTTCTTTCTGCACATTTGTTGAGGCTTCTTTCACATCTCGTGCCTCTTTTTGCACATCTATTGCTTCTTTCTATACCTTTCTTCCTCTTTCTGCACCTTTCTTCCCCTTTCTGCAACACTCTTGAGTCTTTCTGCACCTCACTTGCTTCTTTTCTGCACTTCACTTGCCTCTTTCTGCACCTCACTTGCCTCTTTCTACACCTCACTTGCCTCTTTCTGCAAATCAATCTCTTGCTTCTGCACCTCTCTTGCTTCTTTCTGTACCTCTCTTGCATTCTTTGACACTTCTCTTGCTTCTTTCTGTAACGTTCTTGCTCATTATGTGCCTTTATTCCTCTTACTGCACCTTTCTTCCTCTTTTGGCACCTTTCTTCCTCTTTCTGCATGTCTCTTGCCTCTTTCTGCACCTCTCTTGCATCTTTCTGCACCTCTGTTGCTTCTTTCTGTACTTCTCTTGCTTCTTTGCGCACCTTTCTATCTCTTTCTGCACTTCTCTTGCCTATTTCTGCACCTCTCTTGCTTCTTTCTGCACCTTTCGTCCTCTTTCTGCAGTTCTATTGCATCTCTCAACACTACTCTTGCCTCTTTCTGCCCCTCTCTTGCTTCTTTCCGCACTTCTCTTGCCACTTTTTGCAACTATCTTGCATTTTTCGGCACCTCTCTTGCTTCTTTCTGCACATCTCTTTCTTCTTTCTGCACCTCTCTTGCTTCTTTCTGCACATCTATTACCTCTTTCATCACATCTCGTGCCTCTTTCTGCACCTCTGTTGCTTCTTTCTGCACTTCTCTTGCTTCTTTGCACACCTTTCTAACTCTTTCTACACTTCTCTTGCCTTTTCCTGCCCCTCTCTTGCTTCTTTCTGCACTTCTCTTGCCTCTTTCTGCACTTCTCTTGCCACTTTTTGTACCTATCTTTCATTTTTCGGCACCTCTCTTGCTTCTTTCTGCACATCTCTTTCTTCATTCTGCACCTCTCTTGCTTCTTTCAGCACATCTATTGCCTCTTTCATCACATCTCTTGCTTCTTTCTGCGCCTCTTTTTTCTTTCTGCACTTCTCTTGCCTCTTTCTGCAACTCTCTTGCATCTTTCTGCAACTCAATCTCTTCTTTCTGCATCTCTCTTGCCCTTTTCTGCAATTCTCTTCTTTCTAGCCTCACATCTCTTGCTTCTTTCTGTACCTTTCTTCTTCTTTCTGCACCTTTCTTCCCCTTTCTGCACCTCTCTTGCCTCTTTCTCCACCTCTCTTGCCTCTTTATGAACCTCACTTGCCTCTTTCTGTACCTCTATTATCTCTTTCTGCACCTCTGTTGCTTCTTTCTGTACTTCTCTTGCTTCTTAACGCATCTTTCTTCCTCTTTCTGCATTCTCTTGCCTCTTTCTGCACCTCGCATGCCTATTTCTGCACCTCCCTCTCTTCTTTCTGCACCTCTCTTGATTCTTTCTGAACCTCTCTTGCTTCTTTCTTCACTTCTATTACTTCTTTCTGCACCTTTCTTCCTCTTTCTGCGCCTTTCTTCCTCTTTCTGCACCACTATTGCTTCTTTCTGCACCTTTCTTCCTCTTTCGTAGTTCTACTGCTTCTCTCTACACTTCTCTTGCCTCTTTCTGCCTCTCTCTTGCTTCTTTCTGCACTTCTCTTGCCTCTTTCTGCAATTCTCTTGCTTCTTTCTGCACCTCTCTTGCTTCTTTTCTGCACCTCTCTTGCTTCTTTCTGCACATCTCTTTCTTCTTTCTGCACCTCTCCTGCTTCTTTCTGCACATTTATTGAGTCTTCTTTCACATCTCGTGCCTCTTTCTGCACCTCTGTTGCTTCTTTCTGCACTTCTCTTGCTTCTTTGCGCACCTTTCTAACGCTTTCTGCACTTCTCTTGCCTCTTTCTGTACCTTTCTTCCAGTTTCTACCTCTTGTCCTCTTTCTACTGCTTCTTTCTACACTTCTTTTGCCTCTTTCTGTCCCTCTCTTGCTTCTTTCTACACTTCTCTTGCCTCTTTCTGTACTTCTCTTGCCACCTTTTGCACCTATCTTGCATTTTTCAGCACCTCTCTTGCTTCTTTCTGCACATCTCTTTCTTCTTTCTACACCTCTCTTGCTTTTTTCTGCACATATAGTGCCTCTTTCATCACATCTCGTGCCTCTTTCTGCACCTCTGTTGCTTCTTTCTGTACTTCTCTTGCTTCTATGCACACCTTTCTAACTCTTTCTGCACTTCTCTTGCCTCTTTCTGCACCTTTCTTGCTTCTTTCTGCAACTTTTTTCCTCAATCTGCACCTTTCTTCCAGTTTCTGCACCTTTCTTCCTCTTTCTGACTTTCTACTTCTTCTTTCTACACCTCTCTTGCCTCTTTCTGCCCATCTCTTGCTTCTTTCTGCACTTCTTTTGCCTCTTTCTGCACTTCTCTTGCTACTTTTTGCACCTATCTTGCATTTTTCGGCACCTCTATTGCCTCTTTCATCACATCTCTTGCTTCTTTCTGCACCTCTTGCCTCTTTCTGCACCTCTCTTGCATCTTTTTGCACCTCAATCTCTTCTTTCTGCATCTCTTTTGCTCTTTTCTGTACTTCTCTTGTCTCTTTCTGCACATCTATTGCTTCTTCCTGCACCTTTCATCCTCTTTCTGTACCTTTCTTCCCCTTTCTGCACCTCTCTTGCCTCTTTCTCCACCTCTCTTGCCTCTTTATGCACCTCTCTTGCCTCTTTCTGCACCTCTGTTGCTTCTTTCTGTACTTCTCTTGAATCTTAACGTACCTTTCTTCCTCTTTCTGCAATTCTCTTGCCTCTTTCTGCAACTCGCATGCCTATTTCTGCACCTCACTCTCTTCTTTCTGCACCTCTCTTGCTTCTTTCTTCACTTCTTTTACTTCTTTCTGCACCTTTCTTCCTCTTTCTGTGCCTTTCTTCCTCTTTCTGCACCTCTCTTGCCTCTTTTTGCACCTCTCTTTCTTCTTTCTGCACCTCCCTTGCTTCTTTCTGCACTTTTCTTGCCTCTTTCTCAACCTCTCTTGCCTCTTTCTGCACCTCTCTTGCCTCTTTCTGCACCTCTCTCACCTCTTTCTGCACCTCTTTTGCTTCTTTCCGTACTTCTCTTGCTTCTTTATGCACCTTTCTTCCACTTTCTGCACTTTTCTAGCCTCTTTCTGCACCTCGCATGCCTCTTTCTGCACCTCACTCACTTCTTTCTGCACCTCTCTTGATTCTTTCTGCACTTCTATTACTTCTTTCTGTACCTTTCTTCCTCTTTCTGCACCTTTCTTCCTCTTTCTGCACCATTCTTCCTCTTTCAGCACCTTCTTCCTCTTTCTACATTTCTCTTGCCTCTTTCTCCACCTCTTTTGCCTCTTTCCGCAACTCTATTGTCTCTTTCTGTACCTCTCTTTGCCTCTTTATGCACCTCTCTTGCTTCTTTCTGCACCTCTCTTGATTCTTTCTGCACCTCTCTTGCTTCTTTCTGCACTTCTCTCTCTTCTTTATGTACCTCTCTTACCTCTTTATGCACCTCTCTTGCCTCTTTCTGCACATTTATTGACTGTTTCTACACCTCTCTTGCCTATTTCTGCACCACACTCTCTTCTTTCTGTACCTCTCTTCCCTCTCTCTGCAAGTCATTTGCCTCTTTCTGCACCTCTCTTGCCTCTTTCTGCACCCCACTCTCTTCTTTCTGTATATCTCTTGCTTCTTTCTGTACATCTCTTGCTTCTTTCTGCACTTCTCTTGCCTCTTTCTGCACCTTTCTTCCTCTTTCTGCACCACTCTTGCTTCTTTCTGCAACTCTCTTGCTTCTTTTCCGCACCTCTCTTGCCTCTTTCCGAAACTCTCTTGCCAATTTCTACACTTCTCTTGCTTACTTCTGTACCACTCTTACCTCTGTCTGCACCTCTCTAGCCTCTTTCTGCAGCTCACTCTCTTCTTTCTGCAACTCTCTTGCTTCTTTCTGTACCTCTCTTGCTTCTTTCTATAATTCTCTTGCTTCTTACTGCACTTTTCTTGCCTCTTTCTGTACCTTTCTTCCACTTTGTGCACCTTTCTTGAACGTTCTGCAGTTCTATTGCTTCTTTCTACACCTCTCTTGCTTCTTTCTGCACTTCTCTTGCTTCTTTCTGTGGCTTTCTTCCTCTTTCTTTACCTTTCTTCCTCTTTCTGCACCTCTCTTGCTTCTTTTCCGCACCTCACTTGCCTCTTTCTACATCTCACTCACTACTTTCTGCACCTCTCTTGCTTCTTTCTGCACCTCTCTTGCCTCTTTCTGCACATCTCTTGCCTCTTTCTTCACCTCTCTTGATTCTTTCTGCACCTCTCTTGCTTCTTTCTGCATATCTCTTGCCTCTTTTTGCACCTCTCTTGCTTTGTTCTGCACCTCTCTTGCTTCTTTCAGCATGTCTCTTTCTCCTTTCTGTACAACTGTTGTTTCTTTCTGCATGCCTCTTACCTCTTTAATCACTTATCTTGCTTCTTTCTGCACTTCTCTTGCTTCTTTCTGCACTTTTCTTGCTTCTTTCCTGACCTTTCTTCCTCTTTCAGCACTTATCTTGCCTCTTTCTGCACCTCTCTTGCCTCTTTCTGCACATTTCTTGCCTCGTTATGCACCTCTCTTGCCTCTTTCTGCACCTCTCTTGCCTCTTTCTATAACTCTCTTGCTTCTTTCTGCACCTCTCTCTTGCTTTATCTGCACATCTCTTTCTTCTTTATGCACTTCTCTTACTTCTTTATGCACCTTTCTTCCTCTTTCTGTACCTTTCTTCCTCTTTCAGTACCTTTCTTCCTCTTTATACACTTTTCTTGCTTCTTTCTGCGTTTCTTCCTCTTTTTGCACTTTTCTTCCTATTTCAACACCTTTCTTCCTCTTTCTGCACTTCTCTTGCCTCTTTCTGCACCTCTCTTGCCTCTTTCTGCACCTCACTTGCCTCTTTCTACACTGCACTGTCTTCCTTCTGCACCTCTCTTGCTTCTTTCTGCACCTGTCTTGCTTCTTTCTGCACTTCCCTTGCTTCTTTCTGCACCTCTCTTCCTCTTTCTGCACCTTTTTCTGTTTCTGTAACTCTCTTTCTCTTTAGGCAACTTTCTTCCTCTTTCTGCACTTCTCTTGCCTCTTTCTGTACCTCTCTTTCCTCTTTCTGCACCTCTCTTGCCTCTTTCTGCACCCCACTCTCTACTTTCTACACCTCTCTTGCTTCTTTCTGCACTTCTCTTGCTTCTTTCTGTGGCTTTCTTCCTCTTTCTTCACCTTTCTTCCTCTTTCTGCACCTCTCTTGCTTCTTTTCCGCAACTCACTTGCCTCTTTCTACATCTTACTCACTACTTTCTGTGCATCTCTTGCCTCTTTCTGCACCTCTATTGCCTCTTTCTTCACCTCTCTTGATTCTTTCTTCACCTATCTTGCCTCTTTCTGCATCTCTCTTGCCTCTTTTTGCACCTCTCTTGCTTCTTTCTGCACCTCTCTTGCCTCTTTCTGCACATTTCTTGCCTCGTTCTGCACCTATCTTGCCTCTTTCTGTACCTCTCTTGCCTCTTTCTTTAACTCTCTTGCTTCTTTCTGCACCTCTCTTGCTTTATGTGCACATCTCTTTCTTCTTTATTCACTTCTCTTGCTACTTTATGCACCTTTTTTCCTCTTTCTGTACCTTTCTTCCTCTTTTCAGTACCTTTCTTCCTCTTTATACACTTTTCTTGCTTCTTTCTGCATGTTTTTTCCTCTTTTTGTACCTTTCTTCCTATTTCAACACCTTTCTTCCTCTTTCTACACTTCTCTTGCCTCTTTCTGCACCTCTCTTGCCTCTTTCTGCACCTCTCTTGCCTCTTTATGCACCTCACTTGCCTCTTTCTACACTGCACTGTCTTCATTCTGCAACTGTCTTGCTTCTTTCTGCACTTTTCTTGCTTCTTTCTGCACCTCTCTTGCTACTTTCTGCACATCTCTTGCCTCTTTCTGCACCTCACTCTCTACTTTCTGCAGCTCTCTTGCTTCTTTCTGCACTTCTCTTGCTTCTTTCTGTGGCTTTCTTCCTCTTTCTGCACCTTTCTTCCTCTTTCTTCAGTTCTCTTGCTTCTTCCTGCACTTCTTGTGCCTCTTTCTTCACCTCTCTTGCTTCATCTGCACCTCTCTTGCTACTTTCTGCACTTCTCTTGTTTCTTTTTGCACCTTTATTCCTCTTTGTGCACCTTTCTTCCTCTTTCAGCACCTTTCTTCCTCTTTCTACTCTTCTATTGCCTCTTTCTGCACCTCTCTTGCCTCTTTCTGCACCTCTCTTGCCTCTTTCTGCACCTCACCTGCCTGTTTCTACACCTCACTCTCTTGCTTCTTTATGCACCTCTCTTGCTTCTTTCTGAACTTTTCTAGATTCTGTCTGTACATCTCTTGCCACTTTCTGCACCTCCCTTGCCTCTTTCTGTACCTCACACTCTACTTTCTGCACCTCTCTTGCTTCATCCTCTTTCTTCAGTTCTCTTGCCTCTTCCTGCACTTCTTGTGCCTCTTTCTTCACCTCTCTTGCTTCATCTGCACCTCTCTTGCTTTTTTCTGCTCTTCTTTTGCTTCTTTCTGTACCTTTGTTCCTCTTTCTGTACCTTTCTTCCTCTTTCAGCACCTTTTTTCCTCTTTCTGCACGTCTCTTGCTTCTTTCTGCACCTTTATTTCCCTTTCTGCACCTTTCTTCCTCTTTCAGGACCTTTCTTCCTCTTTCTACACTTCTCTTGCCTCTTTCTGTAACTCTCTTGCCTCTTTATGCCCCTCTCTTGCCTCTTTCTGCACGTCTCTTCTTTCTGCACCTCTCTTGCTTCTTTCTGCACGTCTTTTGCCTCTTTCATCACTTGTGTTGCTTCTTTCTGCGCAACACTCGCTTCTTTCTGCACTTTTCTTGCATCTTTCCGCACCTTTATTCCTCTTTCTGTACCTTTCTTCCTCTTCCAGCACCTTTCTTCCTCTTTCTACACATCTATTACTTCTTTCTGAACCTTTCTTCCCCTTTCTGCACCTTTCTTCATCTTTCATCACCTTTCTTCCTCTTTCTACACTTCTCGTGCTTCTTTCTGCACCTTTCTTCTTCTTTCTGCACCTTAGTTCCTCTTTCTGCAACTTTTTTCTCTTTAGGCAACTTTCTTCCTCTTTCTTCACTTCTCTTGCCTCTTTCTGCTCCTCTCTTGCCTCTTTCTGTAACTCTCTTGCTTCTTTCTGCACCTCTCTTGCTTCTTTCTGCACTTTCCTTGCTTGTTTCTTCACCTCTTTTGTGTCTTTCTGCACCTTTCTTGCTTCTTTCTGCATGTCTCTGTCTTCTTTCTGCACCTCTATTGTACCTTTCTTCCTATTTCAACACCTTTCTTCCTCTTTCTACACTTCTCTTGCCTCTTTCTGCACCTCTCTTGCCTCTTTCTGCAACTCTCTTGTCTCTTTCTGCACCTCTCTTGCCTCTTTCTGCACCTAGCTTGCTACTTTCTGCAACTCTCTTGCCTCTTTCTGCACTTCTCTTGCTTCTTTCAGAACCTCTCTTGCATCTTTCTGCACGTCTCTCTTCTTTCTGCACCTCTCTTGCTTCTTTCTGCACATCTCTTGCCTCTTTCATCACTTGTGTTGCTTCTTTCTGTGCCTCTCTCACTCCTTTCTGCCCTTTTCTTGCTTCTTTCCGCAGCTTTATTCCTCTTTCTGTACCTTTCTTCCTCTTTCAGCACCTTTCTTCCTCTTTCTACACTTCTTTTACTTCTTTCTGCACCTTTCTTCCCCTTTATGCACATTTCTTCATCTTTCAGCACCTTTCTTCCTCTTTCTACAGTTCTCTTGCCTCTTTCTGCACCTCTCTTGCCTCTTTCTGCACCTCTCTTGCCTCTTTCTGCACCTCTCTTGCCTCCTTCTGCACCTCACTTGCCTCTTTCTATACCTCACTCTCTTCCTTCTGCACCTCTCTTCCTTCTTTCTGCACCTCTCTTCCTTCTTTCTCCACTTTTCTTGCTTCTTTCTGTACCTTTCTTCCTCTTTCTGCACCTTAATTCTTCTTTCTGCACCTTTCTTACTCTTTAGGCAACTGTCTTCCTCTTTCTGCACTTCTCTTGCCGCTTTTTGCACCTCTCTTGCCTCTTTCTCTAACTCTCTTGCTTCTTTCTGCACCTCTCTTGCTTCTTTCTGCACCTCTCTTGCTTCTTTCTGCACTTTTCTTGCTTGGTTCTTCACCTCTCTTGTGTCTTTCGGCACCTCTCTTGCTTCTTTCTGCATGTCTCTGTCTTCTTTCTGCACCTCTATTGCTTCTTTTTGCACCTACCTTGCGTCTTTCTGCAACTCTCTTGCCTCTTTCTGCACCTCTCTTGCCTCTTTCTGCACCTCTCTTGCCTCTTTCTGCAACTCTCTTGCCTCTTTCTGCACCTCTCTTGCCTCTTTCTGCACCTCTCTTGCCTCTTTCTGCACCTAGCTTGCCTCTTTCTGCAACTCTCTTGCCTCTTACTGCACCTCTTTTGCCTCTTTCTGCTCCTAACTTGCCCATTTTGCAGCTCTCTTGCCTCTTTCTGCACCTATCTTGCTGCTTTCAGAACCTCTCTTGCTTCTTTCTGCACGTCTCTTTCTTCTTTCTGCACCTCTCTTGCTTCTTTCTGCACATATCTTGCTTCTTTCTGCACTTTTCTTGCTTCTTTCCGGACCTTTCTTCCTGTTTCTGCACTTCTCTTGCATCTTTCTGCACCTCTCTTGCCTCGTTCTGCACCTCTCTTGCCTCTTTCTGCACCTCTCTTAATATAACTCTCTTCCTTCTTTCTATACCTCTCTTGCTTCATCTGCACCTCTCTTGCTTCTTTCTGTACCTTTATTCCTCTTTCTGCACCTTTCTTGCTCTTTCAGCACCTTTCTTCCTCTTTCTACACTTCTCTTTCTTCTTTCTGCACCTTTCTTCCCCTTTCTGCACCTTTCATCCTCTTTCAGCACCTTTCTTTTTCTTTCTACACTTCTCTTGCCTCTTTCTGCACCTCTCTTGCCTCTTTTTGCACCTCTCTTGCCTCTTTCTGCATCTCACTTGCCTCTTTCTACACCTCACTCTCTTCCTTTTGCACCTCTCTTGCTTCTTTCTGCACCTCTCATGGTTCTTTCTGCACCTCTCTTGCTTTTTACTGCACCTTTCTTCCTCTTTCTGCACCTTAAATCCTCTTTCTGCAACTTTTTTTTCTCTTTAGGCAACTTTCTTCCTCATTCTGTACTTCTCTTGCCTCTTTCTTCACCTCTCTTGCCTCTTTCTGTAACTCTCTTGCTTCTTTCTGCACCTCTCTTGCTTCTTTCTGCACCTCTCTTGCTTCTTTCTGCACTTCTCTTGCTTCTGTCTGTGGCTTTCTTCCTCTTTCTGCACCTTTCTTCTTCTTTTTTCAGTTTTATTGCTTCTTCCTGAAATTCTTGTGCTTAATTCTGCTAGCTCTTGCTTCTTTCTGCACTACTCTTGCCTCTTCCTGCACTTCTCCTGCCTCTTTTGCACTTCTCTTGCTTCTATCGGCACCTCTCTTCCTTCTTTCTGTACCTCTCTTGCCTCTTATCACTTCTCAGGCTTCTTTTGGCACCTCTCTTGCTTCCTTCTGCACTTTTCCTGCTTCTTTCAGTACATTTCTTCCTCTTTCTGCACTTATCTTGCCTCTTTCTGCATTTCTCTTGACTTTTCTGCACTATCTTTCCTCTTTCTCTACCTCTCTTGCCTCTTTCTGCACCTCACTCTCTTCTTTCTGCACCTTTCTTGCTCTTTTCTGCA
Source organism: Calotriton arnoldi (assembly GCA_963921515.1). Classification (NCBI taxonomy): domain Eukaryota; kingdom Metazoa; phylum Chordata; class Amphibia; order Caudata; family Salamandridae; genus Calotriton; species Calotriton arnoldi. The sequence continues at coordinate 110,596 of CAWUFW010020058.1, forward strand.
CTTCTCTTGCCTCTTTGTGCACCTCTCTTGCTCATTTCTGTACCTTTCTTCCTCTTTCTGCACCTTTCTACCTCTTTCTGCACCTCTCTTGCTTCTTTCCGCACCTCTCTTGCTTCTTTCTGCACCTCTCTTGCTTCTTTCTGCAATTTTATTCCTCTTTTGTTCCTTTCTTCCTCTCTCTGCACCTTTCTTCCATTTTCTACACTTCTTTAACCTCTTTCTGTACCTCTCTTGCCTCTCTATGCGCCTCTCTTGCCTCTTTCTGCAACTCTCTTGATTCTTTCTGCACCTCTCTTGCCTTTTTCTGCATCTCTCTTGCTTCTTTCGGCACCTCAGTTGCTTCTTTCTGCACGTCTCTTTCTTCTTTCTGCACCTCTCTTACTTCTTTCTGCACGTCTCATGCCTCTTTCATCACTTGTCTTTCATCTTTCTGTGCCTCTCTTGCGTCTTTCTCCACTTTTTTTTGCTTCTTTCCAGACCTTTCTTCCTCTTTCTGTACCTCTCTTGCCTCTTTCTGCACCTCTCTTGCCTCTTTCTGCACATTTCTTGCCTCATTCTGCACCTCTCTTGTCTCTTTCTGCACCTCTCTTGCTTCTTTCTGCACCTCTCATGGTTCTTTCTGCACCTCTCTTGCTTTTTACTGCACCTTTCTTCCTCTTTCTGCACCTTAAATCCTCTTTCTGCAACTTTTTTTCTCTTTAGGCAACTTTCTTCCTCATTCTGTACTTCTCTTGCCTCTTTCTTCACCTCTCTTGCCTCTTTCTGTAACTCTCTTGCTTCTTTCTGCACCTCTCTTGCTTCTTTCTGCACCTCTCTTGCTTCTTTCTGCACTTCTCTTGCTTCTGTCTGTGGCTTTCTTCCTCTTTCTGCACCTTTCTTCTTCTTTTTTCAGTTTTATTGCTTCTTCCTGAAATTCTTGTGCTTAATTCTGCTAGCTCTTGCTTCTTTCTGCACTACTCTTGCCTCTTCCTGCACTTCTCCTGCCTCTTTTTGCACTTCTCTTGCTTCTATCGGCACCTCTCTTCCTTCTTTCTGTACCTCTCTTGCCTCTTATCACTTCTCAGGCTTCTTTCGGCACCTCTCTTGCTTCCTTCTGCACTTTTCCTGCTTCTTTCAGTACATTTCTTCCTCTTTCTGCACTTATCTTGCCTCTTTCTGCATTTCTCTTGACTTTTCTGCACTATCTTTCCTCTTTCTCTACCTCTCTTGCCTCTTTCTGCACCTCACTCTCTTCTTTCTGCACCTTTCTTGCTCTTTTCTGCACTTCTCTTGCCTCTTTGTGCACCTCTCTTGCTCATTTCTGTACCTTTCTTCCTCTTTCTGCACCTTTCTACCTCTTTCTGCACCTCTCTTGCTTCTTTCCGCACCTCTCTTGCTTCTTTCTGCACCTCTCTTGCTTCTTTCTGCAATTTTATTCCTCTTTTTGTTCCTTTCTTCCTCTCTCTGCACCTTTCTTCCATTTTCTACACTTCTTTAACCTCTTTCTGTACCTCTCTTGCCTCTCTATGCGCCTCTCTTGCCTCTTTCTGCAACTCTCTTGATTCTTTCTGCACCTCTCTTGCCTTTTTCTGCATCTCTCTTGCTTCTTTCGGCACCTCAGTTGCTTCTTTCTGCACGTCTCTTTCTTCTTTCTGCACCTCTCTTACTTCTTTCTGCACGTCTCATGCCTCTTTCATCACTTGTCTTTCATCTTTCTGTGCCTCTCTTGCGTCTTTCTCCACTTTTTTTTGCTTCTTTCCAGACCTTTCTTCCTCTTTCTGTACCTCTCTTGCCTCTTTCTGCACCTCTCTTGCCTCTTTCTGCACATTTCTTGCCTCATTCTGCACCTCTCTTGTCTCTTTCTGCACCTCTCTTGCTTCTTTCTGCAACTTTCTTATCTTTCTGCACCTTTCTTCCTCTTTCAGCACCTTTCTTCCTCTTTCTATGATTCTCTTGCCTCTTTCTGTACCTCTCTTGCCTTTTTCTCCACCTCTCTTGCCTCTTTCCTTTCTGCAACTCTCTTGCCTCTTTATGCACATCTCTTGCCTCTTTCTGCATCTCTCCTTGCCTCTTTCTGCAACTCGCCTGCTTCTTTTTGTACCTCTCTTAACTCTTTCTGCACCTCTCTTGCCTCTTTCTATACCTCTCTTGCCTCTTACTGCACCTCACTCTATTTTTCTGCACCTCTCTTGCTTCTGTCTGCACTTTTCTTGCTTCTTTCTGCACCTCTCTTGCCACTTTCTGCACCTCACTTGCCTCTTTCTGCACCTCAATCTCTACTTTCTGCACCTCTCTTGCTTCTTTATGCACTTCTCTTGCTTCTTTCTGTGGCTTTCTTCCTCTTTCTCAACCTTTCTTCCTCTTTCTTCAGTTCTCTTGCTTCTTCCTGCACTTCTTGTGCCTCTTTATGCACCTCTCTTGCTTCTTTCTGCACTACTCTTGCCTCTTCCTGCACTTCTCTTGCTTCTTTTCCGCATCTCACTTGACTCTTTATACATCTCACTCACTACTTTCTGCACCTCTTTTGCTTCTTTCTGCACCTCTCTTGCTTCTTTCTGCAATTTTCTTCCTCTTTCTGTACCTTTCTTCCTCTTTCTGCACCTTTCTTCCTTTTTCTACACTTCCCTTACCTCTTTCTGCCTCTCTTGCCTCTCTATGCACCTCTCTTGCCTCTTTCTGCACCTCTCTTGATTCTTTCTGCACCTCTCTTGCCTTTTTCTGCATCTCTTATGCTTCTTTCAGCATCTCTGTTGCTTCTTTCTGCATGTCTCTTTCTTCTTTCTGCACCTCTCTTACTTCTTTCTGCACATCTAATGCCCCTTTCATCACTTGTCTTGCAGCTTTCTGTGCCTCTCTTGCATCTTTCTCTACTTTTCTTGCTTCTTTCCAGACCTTTCTTCCTTTTTCTGCACTGCTCTTGCCTCTTTCTGCACCTCTCTTGCTGCTTTCTGCACATTTCTTGCCTTGTTCTGCACCTCTCTTGTCTCTTTATGCACCTCACTTACCTCTTTCTATACCTCTCTTGCTTCTTTCTTCACCTCTCTTGCTTCATCTGTACCTCTCTTGCTTCTTTCTGCACCTCTCTTGCTACTTTCTGCACCTTTCTTCTCTTTCTGCACCTTTCTTCCTCTTTCAGTACCTTTCTTCCTCTTTCTACACTTCTCTTGTCTCTTTCTGCACCTCTCTTGCCTTTTTCTGCACTTCTCTTGCCTCTTTCTGAAACTCTCTATCTGCATCTCTCCTTGCTTCTTTCTAGACCTCTCTTGCTTCTTTTTGCACCTCTCTTGATTCTTTCTGAACTTCTTTTGCTTCTTCCTTTACCTCTCTTAACTCTTTCTGCACCTCTCTTGCCTCTTTCTGTACCTCTCTTGCCGCTTACTGCACCTCACTCTCTTTTTTCTGCAGCTGTCTTGCGTCTTTCTTCACCTTTCTTGCTTCTTTCTGCACTTCTCTTGCATCTTTCTGTGCCTTTCTTCCTCTTTCTGCACCTGTCTTCCTCTTTCCGCAGTTCTCTTGCTTCTTTCTGCACTTCTCTTGCGTCTTTTGCACCTCTCTTCCTTCTTTTGGCACCTCTCTTGCTTCTTTCTGCACGTCTCTGTCTTCTTTCTGCACCTCTATTGCTTCTTTCTGCATCTATCTTGCCTCTTTAATCACTTCTCTTGCTTCTTTCTGTGCCTCTCTTGCTTCTTTCTGTACCTTTCTTCCTCTTTCTGCACCTTTCTTCCTCTTTTGGAACCCCACTTGCTTCTATCTACACCTATCTTGCTTCTTTCTGTATCTCACTTGGATCTTTCTGCATTTTTCTTGCCTCGTTCTGCACCTCTCTTGCCTCTTTCTGTACCTCTCTTGACTCTTTCTACACCTCTCTTGCTTCTTTCTTCACCTCTCTTGCTTCTTTGTGCATCTCTTTTGCTTATTTCTGCACTTCTCTTGCTTCTTTCTGTACCTTTCTTTCTCTTTCTGTACCTATCTTCCTCTTTCTGCACCTTTCTTTCTCTTTCTACACTTCTCTTGCCTCTTTCTGCACCTCTCTTGCCTCTTTCTGCACCTCTCTTGCCTCTTTCTACAACTCTTTTGCCTCTTCTGCACCTCTCTTGCTTCTTTCTGCACCGCCCTTGCTTCTTTCAGCACCTCTCTTGCTTCTTTCTGCACATCTCTTTCTTCTTTCTGCAGAAATCTTGCTTCTTTCTGCACATATCTTGCCTCTCTTCACTCGCCTTGCTTCTTTCTGTGCCTCTCTTGCTTCTTTCTGCACTTTTCTTGCATCTTTACAGACCTTTCTCCTTCTTTCTGCACTTCTCTTGCCTCTTTCTGCATCTCTCTTGCCTCTTTCTACACCTCTCTTGCCTCTTTCTGCACATTTCTTGCCTCTTTCTGTACCTCTCTTGCCTCTTTCAGCACCTCACTTGCCTATTTTTGTACCTCTCTTGCCTCTTTCTGCACTTCTCTTGCCTCTTTCTGCATCTCTCTTGCTTCTTTCTGCACCTCTCTTGCTTCTTTTTGCACCTCTCTTCCTTCTTTCTGCTCTTTTCTTGCTTCTTTCTGCACCTCTCTCAAATTTTTCTGCACCTCTCTTGCCTCATTCTTTACCTCTCTTGCCTCTTACTGCACCTCACTTTCTTTTTTCTGCTCCTCTCTTGCGTCTTCCTTCATCTCTCTTGCTTCTTTCTGCACTTCTCTTACTTCTTTCTGCACCTTTCTTCCTCTTACTGCACTTCTCTTGCCTCATTTTGCAGTTCTCTTACCTCTTTTTCCACCTCTCTTGCTTCTTTCGGCACGTCTCTTACTTCTTTCTGCAGATCTCTGTCTTCTTTTGGTACCTCTCTTGCATCTTTCTGCACTTCTCTTGCCTCATTTTGCAGTTCTCTTACCTCTTTTTGCACCTCTCTTGCTTCTTTCGGCACGTCTCTTGCTTCTTTCTACAGATCTCTGTCTTCTTTCGGAACCTCTCTTGCTTCTTTCTGCACCTATCTTGCCTCTTTAATCACTTCTCTTGCTTCTTTCTGTGCCTCTCTTCCTTCTTTCTGTATCTTACTTCCTCTTTCTGCACCTTTCTTCCTCTTTTGGCATGTCACTTGCTTCTTTCTCACCTCTCCTGCTTCTTTCTTCACCTCTCTATCTTCTTTCTATACCTCTCTTGCTTCTTTCTTCACCTCTCTTGCTTCATTTGTACCTCTCTTGCTTCTTTCTGCACTTCTCTTGCTTCTTTCTACACCTTTCTTCTCTTTCTGCACCTTTCTTCCTCTTTCAGGACCTCTCTTGCCTTTTTCTGCACCTCTGTTGCCTCTTTCTGCAACTCTCTTGCCTCTTTCTGCATCTCTCCTTGCTTCTTTCTAGAACTCTCTTGCTTCTTTTTGCAACTCTCTTGTTACTTTCTGCACTTCTCTTGCTTCTTTCTGCATCTCTCTTAACTCTTTCTGCACCTCTCTTGCCTCTTTCTGTACCTCTCTTGCCTCTTACTGCACCTCACTCTCTTTTTTCTGCACCTCTCTTGCATCTTTCTTCACCTCTCTTGCTTCTTTCTGCACTTCTTTTCCATCTTTCTGCACATTTCTTCCTCTTTCTGTACCTTTCTTCCTCTTTCCGCAGTTCTCTTGCTTCTTTCTGCACTTCTCTTGTGTCTTTTTGCACCCTTTTTCCTTCTTTTGTCACCTCTCTTGCTTCTTTCTTCACATATCTTTCTTCTTTCTGTACCTCTCTTGCTTCTTTCTGCACATGTCTTGCCTCTCTTCACTTGCCTTGCTTCATTCTGTGCCTCTCTTGTGACTTTCTGCACTTTTCTTGCTTCTTTCCAGACCTTTCTCCTTCTTTCTGCACTTCTCTTGCCTCTTTCTGCATCTCTCTTGCCTCTTTCTACACCTCTCTTGCCTCTTTCTGTACATTTCTTGCCTCGATCTGCACCTCTTTTGTAACCCTGGGAGGAGTTTGCGGTGTTGCGCTACGCCAAACTCCGCGAAGTGGAAAAAAAACTCTGCCGCGCTACGCGGAGCTCTGCAAGCGGTGGAGTGCGATAGAAAAATGCAGTTCGCGGTGATTTTCAGTGCCAGATGCTTGTCCGCACTGTGCAATCATCGCGAACGGCACCATGCACAGCGCAAGCGAGCGCTGATTTCCTTTCTGCCACTTGAGTAGATTTATACTCGAGCAGCAACTTTGTCAACACGAACGAGCAGTTTTTCAAAGCGAGCCGTTGCAAGCATACACGACCACTTGCAATGAGAAACACCGGCCCCACGCGTTGAGAAATCTCGCCGGGAGGTTTATTTTCCATGTTCGCGCTCGCCAACTTGATGTTGACGATCGTGAATGAGGAAAAATCTCGCCGGGAGGTGGATTTTCCACGCTTGCGCTCACCAACTTGACGTTGGTGAATGCGAGTCGGAACTCCGCGAGCTCCGTGTAACGCAGAGTGCAGAAAACTCTGCAAACTCCACGAGCGGAGCAGAGTTTACCGCCCAGGGTTACTCTCTTGCCTCTTTCTGCACCTGTCTCGCCTCTTTCAATACCTCTCTTGCTTCTTTCTTCACCTCTCTTGCTTCATCTGCACCTCTCTTGCTTCTTTCTGTACTACTCTTGCTTTTTTAGGCTCCTGTCTTCCTCTTTGTGGTAATAGCTGGAATTGTATGATGTAACTGTGTTGCTGTGGAACTGCATCACAGCTAAGATTCCAGGAAATAACCAGTAATAGGATTGTATTGCTGAAGGTTGCTGCATATCTTTTTATCTCCAATAAAAGTACTTCAAGAAACTATTTGGAGTTGCTGGTTTACTACAAATTATGGCGACGAGAATTCCTGCGCAGAGGGCGGGAGAGAAGCACAACCTTCACCTCTGGAACGACGCTAAGCTAAATTAGCGCTATTGAAGAAGAAGTACATTTCCTGACTTCATTTCTTACTTTCATCTAACTGTAAGTGTTTCATTTTGTCAAGCGCTGGCATTATTGAGTTATAAAGAGGATCAAATTACATTTTTAAACCGGATTGTGCTTTGCAAAACAAGACGGATCCAAGCGTGCGTTAAATAGACTCTAGCATCTGTATGTGCCAAGCGCGAAGGAGAGTTTCCCCATTACGTGTTAGAGTTTAAAAGAAGATTGCCTCTAGATGGCCTACGAGTGTGAAAGGATTGCCAAAAGTCATTAAGGCAGCCAGGCGTGGTGTAATTAATATCGCTTTGTTTAAACTTTTCAAGTCGTCCGCTTCAACTAATTAAATAAATAAAACGATTGAGGTTTAAATGCAAGGGAGAACTGAGCGCGAGGAGACAGAGCATTCAAGTATTGAGCTCATGTCGGCATTTCAATTATAAACAACTGCTGGAGAGCCAAGCGCGTGGTGATTACACACGAGGCAATTCAGAGCACTCAAGAGCACTTAACTATGGACCTCACGCTGGCTTTTCAATTATAAGCAACTGTAGGGGGCCAAGCGCGTGGTGATTACACACGAGGCAATTCAGAGCACTTAACTATGGACCTCATGCTGGCTTTTCGATTATAAGCAACTGTAGGGGGCCAAACGCGAGGTGGTTATACGCGAGGCAATTCAGAAGCACTCAACAAAACAGCTCATGCTGGCTTTTCAAATATAAACAATTGCTCGAGGCAAAGCGCGTGGTGATTACACACGAGGGAATTCAGTGTCACGCAGGAAACTTCTCTTTTGAAAATAAGTACACGTGTTAAGTACACAGTCATCAGAGTGCAATTAATACAGCTGTCAACATTGTTTTTGAATACATTTCAGTACCTTTTCTATGTGAAACTTCCAGTCTGATCTCTGGGCAAATGAAAGAGAAAAAGGACTTAAGAAATTGACTTCAAGCTTCCTCCTTATCAAAACAAACAACAGACTACATCTACTGAAGTCTTACATATAAGACTACATCTACTGAAGTCTTGTATTTATATTATTTTAATTAATTATTTTAATTGATTAAAATAATTAATTAAATGTAATTATTTTGATTAATTGTGTTAATTAATTATTTTAGATTGTTGTTTTAGTCTATTGTGTTAGATTATTATTTTAGTTTGTTGTTTGAATTTTATTGCAGGTATGTCTGATCAATCTATGTCCGCACCTCCTAATTTTTGCCTGTTCCTGGAGAACCATCTATTCCTTGGAAACGTTGGAAAAATATATTTTTTACGTATTTATTAGCTATAGGAGGGGATAAATATGGTCCTTTAAGGAGGCAAGCTATACTTTTACATCACCTTGGAGTAGAGGGAAGGCGAATTTACGATGATTTACCTGAAATATCATTGGGCATGGGTGATGGTCAACCAATGAATATTTACGACATGTCATTACAGATGTTAGAAAGACATTTCACTCCAAAAGTAAATGTTGTTTTTGAAAGGCATACATTTTTTTGCAGGGTACAAAAACTGGATGAGGATATTATGACATATGTGGCATCTTTACGGGGATTGGCTGTCACTTGTGAATTTCAAGGGTTATGTGATTCTTTAATAAGGGATCAAATTGTAAGATGTACAAACAACAAAAAGGTGAAGGAAAAACTGCTTTCCAAGGATCCCACTTTAGAACAAGCTATTCAAATTGCTAGGAGTATGGAAAATACTGCTTTGTGGATTAAAGAAATCGTCAAAGGGAAGAGTATGAGTGAAAATGCAATGGTAGCTATTGGAAAAGACATTCCTGTTGAAGTCAAGGAAGTAAGAAAAGAGGTGTTCAAGAAGACGATTAATAAAAGTAGTGACAATATACCTGTTAAGTTTGGGGAAAGACGACCTATTATCTGCTATAGATGTGGGTGTCCAGGCCATGTGAGTTCCAGTTTTGCATGTGGAGCAAGGAATGCTACATGTAGGCTGTGTGGCAAAAGAGGTCATTTAGCGAAAGCATGCAGATCTAAAGGAAGCACTCAAATCACTAGTGTCAAAGAAGTGGAAGACAAGAAGGTACAAGGAGAAGAGTTGTTCCTAACCATAGAAGGTGCAGAGTTGGACGCATCTCAAGTAGTGGAAACTGTGGGGAAAAGTGATTTGAGTTTAGTAATGAATATAAACTGCAATGATTTAAATCTAAAAAAAGAGAGTACTGAAAAATTAGAAAAACCACATTGTGAAATCGGATTGGATAATGGGATAGTAAAATTATTGGCTGATTCTGGTAGTCTCTTTACTCTAATTTCTAAGGAAACATTTCAAGAAAAACTGGGTGGAGAGATGACAAATCTTCTACAAGCAGATGTGAGAGCCGTTGGTTATGGTGGATCAAAGATTAACATTTTAGGAATGCGGTGGAGGAATATTATTTTTTTTTTAAATGGTGTTCATGGAAGGGTTTATGTCACGCAGGAGGGATTAAATTTGTTAGGTTGGCGACATCAAAAAGATTTGAACATTATATTGAATCCCAATGCTGTAGAACCAGTAATGGTGATTGAACCAAGTGTAGATAATGTTTCTTCCGATGTTGACATGAAGAATGTGTGGGCATACATGTTGATGAAAAAATATTCTCATGTTTTTTCTGATGATTTAGGCATGTTAAAAGGGTTTACTCATCGTATTGTGTTAAAAAAAAATGCAAAGCCAATTGTGCATAAAGTTAGAACTATACCACATTTGATGAGAGAACCTCTTCAAAAAGAATTGGATAAGTTGTTGCAAGCTAAGGTCATAGAACCTATAGAGTCTTCAGAGTGGTTATCTGCAATTGTCGTTGCTCCTAAGGAGGGTAACAAAATCCGTTTATGCATTGATTTTAGGGATCTGAACAGAAATATTTGGGTGGATAGACAACCTTTACCAAATATTGGGGAAATGTTAAGCATGATGGGTGGTGGTTGCGTTTTTAGTGTGCTGGACATGTCTTCAGCCTACCATCAAGTGAATCTACATGCCGAGTCGCGTCCCTTGACTTCATTTGTAACACCTCTGGGGGCGTTCCGGTATTGTAGGATGCCTTTTGGTCTGGCATCAGCCTCCGCTGTGTTCCAGCGAATAATGCTAAATATATTTAAAGGGATGGAAAGAGTATTATGTTTCCAAGATGACATCATGATTGTAGGGAGGTCGTTTAATGAACATGATAAGTTGATGGAAGAAGTCTTACAGAGAATTTCTAAATATGGATTGACAATAAAAAAGAGAAGTGTCAGATAAGATTGAATGAAGTTAATTATTTGGGACATCGAATATCCATTAATGGAATAAGTCCCAAAGCTAGTATTGTGAGAGCTGTTAAAGAGGCTCCGAGCCCTATTAATAAGGAACAGTTGAAGTCCTTCTTAGGTTTGGCTGAGTATTGCTCTAAAAATGTTCCAAAATTTGCTGATTTAGTAGAACCAATGAGACTTTTCTTAAAAAAAGGAACTGTGTTTCAGTGGAATGCTAATTGTGAAGATGCATTTGTCAATGTGAAGAATTATCTTTCTAACGCTCCATCATTGGGGCATTTTGACTCTAATAAGAAATCAATTTTGGTTACGGATGCTAGTAACATTGGGGTTGGAGCAGTTTTGTTGCAAGTGTCAGAAAAAGGTGAAACGATTATTGGTTTTGCTTCACGAAGACTACAAGGAGCGGAGAGGTCGTATTCAACTATAGAGAAGGAGGCTCTGGCATGTTGTTGGGGGATGGGGGCATTTTAGATACTATTTGTGGGGTTTACCTTTTGTTGTAAGGACGGATCACAAACCTTTAATTCATATTTTCAAAGGTGGATGAGGTTTAGAGGGTAGTGTGACCCCACGGATTTCACGTTGGTTGTTATCTGTTCTAGATTACAACTTTGTAGTTGAATACATTCGTGGTAGTAAAAATGTTATTGCGGATTGTCTTTCAAGGATGCCAGTGGACGATGATTCTTGTGTGATATTTTTGGAGGATTGTGTGGTAAACGTGGATAGTGAATTTGCTATTAGTCAGGATGAATGGAAGGAAGCAGTGGAAAAGGACGAAGAATATAAGAAATTGAGAGAGCTCATTATAAATTGTTGGAATAACTTTAGTGGAGGGAAATAGATAAACAATATCTCTTTGTGAGGGATGAACTTAGTCTGCAAGGAGATAAGGTTTTGAGGAGGAACAGGATAGTTCCTCCGGTTCTGTTGAGATCAAAGTTGATGAGGATTGTGCATGAAGGGCATTTAGGAAGGAGTTTAACTAAGAGGAGATTAAGAGAGTCTTTTTGGTGGCCTGAAATGGACAGAAATGTCAAAGATTTGGTGTGAGATTGCCATGCGTGTAGCAATAGTGATAAGGTGAAGGTAACAAGAGAACCACTCTTGAGATGTGTGGAATTACCCATGAGACTGTGGGAGAAGTTGGCTTTGGACGTATTGGGTCCAATCGACAAATTGGGAAGTAATAACCTATTTTTGGTTGTGTTAGTGGATTATCATAGTAAGTGGTTCACGTGTAAGTCTATGGGTCAAGTCACTACTACTAATGTGACAAAATTTCTTGAAGAAGTTTTTATGGAAGAGGGTGTACCAAAAATATTAGTAACTGACAATGGAGTTCAATTAGTTTCTTCTGAAATGGAGAAATGTCTATGTGGTTGTGGGATTAGACATGAGAAGGTAGCTCTGTTCCGTCCACAAGCTAATGGACTTGTGGAAAGGGTGAACCGCATAGTGATGGAATGTATTCAGCTTTCCTTAGCAAATGGTTTATCATGGAAGGATGAGTTGCGTAGAATGATGTGGGGTCACAGGATTACACCTCATTCGGTGACAGGTGTGTCTCCTTTTATTGCTTTGAAGGGAAGAGAGCCGGGTACCAAGGAGTCTCCTATGTGGTTACAAGAGAAGAATCAAGTATGGGTTGATAGAGAGAAGATGAGGGCAAGAGTTTTTGAAAATCAGTGGCGTAATAAGTTAAATTTTGACAGTAGAAAACGTGCTAAGGAGTTAGTGTTCGAGGAAGGCGATTGGGTAGTGGTGAGAAGATTTGGTTTTGTGAAGAAAGGAGAGAGTAAGTTTTCGCAACCACATAAAGTCGTTTCAGTTATGGGCTCAGTGGCTCAATTGGATGACGGTAAGAAGTGGAGCTTTGGGAATTTGTGTAAAGTATCTCATTTGTGAATTGTATTGTTCATTTATGAATTGTATTGCTGATTGTGTTTTCTTTCTTTCTTTTTAATAAGTTAAGTCGTTTATTACTATGCTTTGTATTTTGCATGTTTCTCATGTTTTGAATTTCATAAGGGGAAAGATGTGTGGTAATAGCTGGAATTGTATGATGTAACTGTGATGCTGTGGAACTGCATCACAGCTAAGATTCCAGGAAATAACCAGTAATAGGATTGTATTGCTGAAGGTTGCTGCATATCTTTTTATCTCCAATAAAAGTACTTCAAGAAACCATTTGGAGTTGCTGGTTTACTACACTCTTTCTGTACCTTTCTTCCTCTTTAAGCACCATTCTTCCTCTTTCTACACTTCTCTTGCCTCTTTATGCACCCCTCTTGCCTCTTTCTGCACCTTACTTGCCTATTTTTGCACCTCTCTTGCTGCTTTCTGCACATCTCTTGCCTCTTTCTGCATCTCTCTTGCTTCTTTCTGCACCTCTCTTGCTTCTTTTTGTACCTCTCTAGCACCTAACTCTCCTTTTTCTGCTCCTCTCTTGCTTCTTCCTTCACCTCTCCTGCTTCTTTCTGCACTTCTCTTGCCTCTTTCTGCACTTCTCTTGCCTCTTTTTGCAGTTCTCTTACCTCTTTTTACACCTCTCTTGCTTATTTCTGCACCTCTCTTTCATCTTTCTGTTCTTCTCTTACCTTTTTCTACACCTTTCTTGTTTCTTTCTGCATCTGTCTTGCTTCTTTCTGCACCTCTCTTTCTTCTTTCTGCACTTCTCTTGCTTCTTTCTGCAACCTTCTTCTTCTTTCTTCACCTATTTTGCTTCTTTCAGCACCTCTCTTTCTTCTTTTTGCACTTCTCTTGCTTCTTTCTGCAACCTTCTTCTTCTATCTTCACTACTCTTGCCTCTTTCTTCATTCCTCTTGCTTCTTTCTGCACCTCACTCTCTTCTTTCTGCACCTCCCTTGCTCCTTTCTGCACTTGGCTTGCTTCTTTCTGCACCTCTCTTGCTTCTTTTTGCACCATTCTTTCTCTTTCAGCACCTTTCTTCCTCTTTCCACACGTTTCTTGCCTCTTTCTGCATCTCTCTTGCCTCTTTCTGCACCTCTATTGCTTCTTTCTATACCTCTCTTGCTTCTTTCTGCACCATTCTTCCTCTTTCAGCACCTTTCTTCCTCTTTCCACACTCTTCTTGCCTCTTTCTGCACCTCTCTTGCCTCTTGCCTCTTTCTGCTTCTCTCTTACCTCTTTCTGCACCTCTCTTGCCTCTTTCTGCACCTCTCTTTGCACCTAACTTGACGCTTTCTGTACCTCACTCACTTCTTTCTGTGCTTCCCTTTCTTCTTTCTGCACTTCTCTTGCTTCTTTCTGCACTTCTCTTAATCCTTTTTGTGCCTTTCTTCCTCTTTCTGTACCTTTTTAGGTCGAGCCTATAGTGGTAGCGCGCATGAGCTGCTCACTTTGCGAGGCATGCAGTATTCAGTATGGCGTGGAAGCTTTGTGGAAGCTCCGCCTACTCTCTGCCCATCTTTTTCATTGGTTTAAGTCCTAAATGCTGCCTTCTGATTGGTTTTAGACCTGTTAGTCCCTCCTCATGGCGGCCATGTCGTCATTAGTACCCTTCCATGGCTACTGGCCCCTTTACTTCAAACACTATTTTCTTCTTGTGGCCCCTCTGCCGCAGTCTGTAACTTCTCAGCCCACCCCCCGCACCCCCACCGCACTCCCGTTTGTGCCTTCTCGCACACCTGCACTCCTGTTTCCAATGCAATAGGTCTCGCGTAAATGCGAGTCCTATTGCATTGCAAATGCTTGTTTTCTCTGTTACTCTGGTGGCCTTCTTTCCACTCCCCCTTTTGTCTGCCAAGCACTTCTGGACAGAATAAGGGCAGCGAAGGTGCTATGCAAACAACAAGCATGGCTTGAAATAGCTTTTGAGACCCCTATGCGAGACAGTCAAGATAGAATATTATGATTAGATTATTGGATCAGGACAGAAACTCGTTACTTTTGGAAGGCAGTTACTCTGACCTTAGGCTCAAGTGGGATGAATGCGATGCCTCGAGGATGCTCCGTGAAACTTCCAGTGCACTGGTTGGACTGTCCTGCCCTCCAACACTCCCTACTGTAGTTGGGTATCGTGATGTATGGTCAGTAGAGATCCCCATGGCTCTATTACTTGTTAATAACGTCATATGAATGAAAGGTTGGGTGTGCAGATATTCAGGCCATGCACCTTCAGACACGCACAGCAGCAGGCACACAGCCTGCTCAGTTATTTCTCTGTCCCAAACCTGTGACTTTGCGCATCCAGTTATTTAGCACAGGAGGCTGATAGCCACGGTGAGAGAGAAGGAGTGGCAGGCAGAAGAAGAAACAAAGCAAGAGGAACAAAAAGAAAGACTAAAAGAGAGCGGGACACATGGAGCACAAGTGAAAGTAAGCTTGTGAGAGACATACGGGGGAGAGAAAAACGTGAGCAAATAGGAATATTGGAGATGGAGGGGAGTGAGTATAAGAGAGGGAGAAAGATAGCAAGAGAAGAAAAGAGCAAGAAAGATAAGGCAGATTGGACATACGGTGGAACCAGAGTACGCTGAGAAATGTTGTACTTTGGCTCTTAGAGCCGACTCCAAGCTCGGCTCCTCAAATTATTTCTCAGGCTCCCCCACATCTCTGGTGCAGCGAGATGTGTTTGTAATGTGCAGTATTTCTGAAGGGACGCTCAGATTTTGGGAGAATGGTAGGAATGCGGCTGGCTTATCCATGGGGGGGTGGGGTGGAGGTCGCTGGCAGGTAGAGGGAGGGGTCGTTGATGTAATTAAGCCCTCTCAGCAGGTGACTGTAACTTGAATGTAATACACTAATGTAGCGAAAGAGGATCCTCTCACTATTTGAAGGGCCGAGAGAAACTCTGAAAGAGGAGTACACAAAAAAGTACTGCCCTCTTCTCCTAACCGTATAAATTGGTTATTGAATACAAACAGATACTGAATAACCAATGGTGGAATATCCCTAAATGAAGCTAATGATTTTGCACCACTCTAAAGTGGCAAAGGAGGCAACTCCTTTTGTTTTATATTCCCTCACACACCCTAGTGGTGTCATGCTTCATCATCGGGACACCCCGATGACTATAAGTCGGGGTGGGCTCGACCATATTGAAGGGAGCTCTTGAAGAAATGTTTGGCCAGGGGGTTAAAGATTAAAAATCCACTGGCAGATCCTGGTTTCCCTTTATTCTTGGATCTGTCAGGGATAATAAAATAGAGAAGAATAGGGTCATTGGGATATTGTGGTCCTAGGACCCTAAAGCCAACATGTTTCAGTCCAATTATTGCCCAAAACGTGGTGCAAGACTTTCTTCAGGGCGATAACGTTGTCCCCCCTGGAAGGATAGTAATAAGGGAATTTCCCTATACTAATTATAAAAAGGGCAGAAAGCTGCTCCTTTATTTGTCACAACCTTAGGTTTCGTTAGATCACTCCATCTGTAAGAAGATAAAGATACCGACAAGACAAAGAAACACACCTTTGTTTTTAGCATGTATACAGTATCCAAAATCACATATAGTGAAGAGTGATGTCACCCTCTGTGCCAATTATGCCCGAGGGTGATACGACACAGCAACAAGCATGCAAATACCATATGCGTAACGTATGCTCATTCGTAGGTCTATATCACACTCTAAAATGTGTGCATAATTGTGTCGTGGCGGCTAATTGTCGCATACTAACAGTACCCAAAACATTTGTGTACATAGAATATTTGTGAAAAGAACGAATCATTCACTCTCACTCATACCGCTATAAAGGTTGCCGTAAAACTACATACAGGACACATAAAATTATGTGTCTTACCCCATATTGGGAAAGCCTAGACTTCACGTGGAACCTCACATAGAAATGGGGTAGCCCTGTAGTCAGACACTGTTGCCGTAAAAATTAGGTCGAAGAGTTTGTGAGAAGTTGGCCTGGCATATGCTGTCCACTAATTATAGTGGGCACCTTGCACCAGTCCAAACAACCCCTTATTGGAGATAGGTTAAAGACAACCTTTATTGAAAGCTATCCTAGTGGTAGCTATGGAGAGCAGCCTTCAGGCTAAGTCTTGAAGGAATGTAAAGCAGCTTGTTTTACCAGTCTATAATCTCTTGAGTGACCAAATGAAAGAGGACCACACCAGGTATATATTCAAAATATATGTATTTATTACTAAACACAGCCCTCTAGTCTCTTTATGAGGCTAGAGTTTGAAATACATACGTTACGAGTTAGTTATCTACAGTAATAGCACAAATACACGTTTGAGCCCCAGTGGCGTACCAAATCATATACCAATAAAGTGGTATAAGAACCACGACTGAGCTAGACACAAGGCCTAGAGCCTGTAGAAGTGCTTGGACCACAAGGAACCACCCAAGGCAGTGACACAGGGGACCCACGGGGGACACGTGCAGTGTAAGAACACAACCGCGAACCACCGTTAACTTCTATGGGGAAAGTCGCGATTAGAATTTAAAAGAAAAGGGACACTTAGAGGAGGACTTGGAGCAACCCTTTGAGAACTAGGCTGTTCTAGTGTCAATACCCACGGGAGCACTGGAGTACTCGAGTTACCTCACCCAGGGAAGCCGGGTGCATAGGTATCTTTCGGGGTCGGGTTTCGTCATCGCTTTCAATGGCGATCTGCTGCAAAGTGCTGCTGGCGGCCAAGTCGAAAGTGTTCGGGTGGATCCAAAGGTGGATCGAAGATCTGAAGAACCTGAAAGCAGAGGGGACAGAGTCTGGGTCACTAGCCAGTGACCAGGAAGGCGATGAGCAGATGCCCACCGATGTCGAGTGCTTCAGGTAGGTTGATGGTCATCTTGACTCTTCAGCCACGAGGTCCAGGAAACGTTGACGACAACCAGGAGCTGGATTCAAACTGTGCTATGACGTCTGTCGATTGCAGGGGTGTCGGCGACCGGATTGGACCCAACAAGCCTTGGCAACGGCAAGTCTCGTGGAAATCGAAGAAGGACGATGTTGCAGACCAGCAAGGTCTGGGGGACTCACCCAGCGAGGATAAGTCAGGGCACACCTGGAGCAACTAGGGAGCCCAAGCAGAAAAAGATTGGCCTTCGGGAGGGCCTACTAGCCAACGGACTAGTGACCGCAAAGGAGCCTCAAGACGGTGCACGTGGAGCTGGCTCACAGGACACTCGTGGAGTGGAGGCCAGTGATCTTCGGTGCAGTTGGTGCTGGAGGCTGGGGCTACTCGGAGCCCAAAGCACGACTTCGTGGGAGACCCAGAAGAGGATGCACTTGCAAATGTGTTTGGTGTCCAGGGGTCACGGTTCCACGTTACCCATGACAGCTACGGGCCTCAGCTTTGCTGGGGACTCAGGGCAGCCTCGGGGAAGTCTGGAAATCCACCTCTGGTGATGCAAAGACTTCGGCATCCGACGGGAGCTTCAGCGATGCATACCGGACAATTGCTTCTTTGGTGCCTGCCAAGCAGGGAGTCACTCCTTGACCCCAAGGGAGATTCTTCAGTCCTCTAATCTTGAAGTAGAGCGTCGAAGGTCCAGGATTCTGTATCAGAGTTTCGTCCAGGTAAATCTAAAGTCCTAAGGACTGGGTTCCCCTACTTATACTAAGGTAGGGGGTTGGACATACTCTGTGACCCCACCTATGGGAGGGTCAGGGCAGAGGGGTGGTTACACCCCTTTTCCTTTGTCCAGTTTCGCGCCAGAGCAGGGGCTGGAAGCCCCTGAGCCGGTTTGAACGGGGTATGCACAGGGACACCAAGTGTGCCCCCAGTGCAGGACTTCAAAGCACCAGAGAGTGCTCCCGCCCAGCCCCAATACCCACTATCCTGTCTGGGGAGGTGGTTACACCTCCCTACGACAGGAAACCTATTGTCCAGGCCTCCCCTGCCGGAGTTTCGGTCAGCAGCAGGAGGCCAGACTTGTGTCTGTGGCAGCGGCATCCATTTTGTGATGCCAGGGCTTGGAAAGTCAGTACCGGGCATACCGGTGTGTACATGTCTTTCCCTCTAGAAGGGTGGAATGCTACCCCCGCCACCAGAACTGGCGGGGGGTAGGATTCCAAGATGTTTGACACCAAACACGACATGTTTCCGTGCAGCCATCCAAAAGTTAGCATTTAACGCGAGGTTATAATGCGCTTAAGAGTATATGGTCAGGCTGCACTACAAACAGCATCAGAGAAGGGTCTCCGAATGCTGCAGAGGGGCCCTGCTCATGCAGGGGCACCCTCTCACATAGGAACCACGCACTCTGCCTTCAGGATTGATAAAGCCTGCCATAGGAGTGACTTATAGGTTTATATGTGTGTATGTATATAGTGATATAGGTAGCCTATATCACAGTAAGGAGTGCATGCACCACCTTACCCAGGCTGCAGTAGCAGACCTGTGGTGTCAGTTTGGATGGCCTTCCAGGGGTGGCACAATACATGCTGCAGCCCCTGGTAGGCCTCTGAGGTACCTATGCCCTGGGTACATAGTATACCATATACTAGGGACTTATAAGGGCACTCCAGATTCCAATCAGAGATGTGCCTAAGGCACATGGAAACCATTTTAGAGAGGAAGCAGCTAGGCTGGGGTTCTGATTAGCAGGGCCCCAGCCAGACTAAGGTCGAAAAACAGTGAAGCATCAGCAAAAGTGGGGGTACCCATGTGAAGCAGATCCTACTCTCCTACACAACCCCCCAAACGTAGGGACATTAAACTAACCTTGCCCAGTTAAGTCTTCATGTTCTAAGTGGAAGTACCTAGAGAGTCCATCTGCATTGGCATGGTTACTCCCAGGTCTATGTTCCACTGTGAAGTCCATCCCCTGTAGGGAAATGGACCACCTAAGCAGTTTGGGGTTTTCACCCTTCATTTGTTTTAGCCACAAGAGGGGCTTATGGTCTGTTTGAACAAGGAAGTGAGTACCAAACAAGTATGGCCTCAGCTTCTTCAGAGCCCAGACCACAGCAAAGGCCTTCCCTCTCAATGTTTCTCTCTAGGGGTCAGCCTTCTGCTAATGAAAGCTACTGGCTGATTCTGACCTTCATCATTCAATTGTGACAGTACAGCCCCTACCCCCAATTCAGATGCATCAGTTTGAACAATGAACTTCTTGGAGTAATCAGGACTCTGTAGAATGGGAGCAGTGCACATGGCCTGCTTCAGGTCATCAAATGCCTTTTGACAGCTAACTGTCCACTGAACCTTTTGGGCATTTTCTTGGAAGTTAAGTCATTCAGGGGTGTCACTATTGATCCATACCCCTTGACAAATCTCCTATAGTACCCAGTCAGGCCTAAGAAGGCTCTCACCTGAGTCTGGGTAGTTGGAGCAGTCCAGTCCATGATGGTCTGGATCTTGCTCTGCAGTGGTTGAACCTGGCCTCCACCCACAAGGTGGCCCAGGTACACAACCTGACTCTGCCCTATCTGGCACTTGGTGGCCTTGATAGTCAGGCCTGCTTTCTGCATGGCCTGTAAAACATTTCTGAGGTGGACCAGGTGATCCTCCCAGGTGGAGCTAAAGACAGCAATATCATCTAGATATGCTGCACTATAGGCTTCAGACCTGTAAGGACTGTATTCACCAACCTCTGAAAAGTGGCAGGTGCATTCTTCAGACCAAAGGGCATCACCACAAATTGATAATGCCCACTAGGGGTTGAGAATGCTGTCTTTGGCTTTGCATCATCAGCTAGTCTGATCTGCCAGTAGCCAGCTGTCAGGTCAAATGTGCTTAGATACTTGGCTGAGGCCAAAGTGTCTATTAGCTCATCTGCCCTTGGTATTGGATGGGCATCAGTCCTAGTGACTGCATTGAGACCCCTGTAGTCCACACAAAACCTCATCTCTCTTTTCCCACCACTGGTGTGAGGTTTTGGCACAAGGACCACTGGACTAGCCCAAGGGCTATCTGAGGGTTCAATAACTCCCAAATCCAACATCTTCTGGACTTCTGTCCTGATACAGTCCCTGACATGGTCAGGTTGCCTATAAATCTTATTTTTAATAGGCAGACTGTCCCCAGTGCCCACTTCATGAGTGCACCAGGTAGTCTGACTGGGTGTCAGTGAGAATATGTGTCTGAACTGATTGAGCACCTGTCTGCAATCAGTCTGCTGCTGGGTAGTGAGGCTGCCTGCCAAGGCTACACCATCCACTGACCCATCACCAGGGTTCTGTGAGAGCAGGTCAGGGAGTGGGTCACTCTCTTCCTCCTGTCCCTCATCAGTAGCCATGAGCAAGCCCATGTCTGCCCTGTCCACATATGGTTTTAACCTGTTGACATGGAGAACCCTGTGGGGACTCCTGGGTGTTCCTAGGTCAACTAACTAGGTAACCTCACCCTTCTGTTCAACAATGGTATGGGGTCCACTCCATTTGTCTTGGAGAGCTGCTGGGGCAACTGGCTCCAACACCCACACCTTCTGTCCTGGCTGGTAAACAGTCAGTACAGCCTTTTGGTCATGCCAGGCCTTTTGAAGTTCCTGGCTAGCCTCAAGGTTTTTAGTTGCCTTTTTCATATACTCAGCCATCCGGGAGCGGAGACCAAGTACGTAGTCCACTATGTCTTGCTTTGGGGGCTTGAGAGGTAACTCCCATCCTTCCTTCACCAAGCACAGTGGACCCCTGACAGGGTGACCAAACACAAGTTCAAAAGGGCTTTAGCCAACCCCCTTTTGAGGCACCTCCCTGTACGCAAATAAAAGGCAGGGCAAGAGTATGTCCCATCTTCGCCTAAGCTTTTCTGGGAGCCCTTTAATCATGCCCTTCAAGGTTTTGTTGAATCTCTCAACTAAACCATTGCATTGTGGGTGATAGGGTGTGGTGAACTTGTAAGTCACTCCACACTCCTTCCACATTGCTTTTAAGTATCCAGACATAAAGTTTGCATCCCTGTCTGATACAACCTCCTTAGGGAAGCCCACTCTTGAGAAAATTCCCAGGAGAGCCCTTGCCACCACAGGTGCTGTAGTCGTCCTAAGGGGAATAGCCTCTGGGTACCTGGTGGCATGATCCACTACCACCAGGATAAACCTGTGCCCAGATGCTGTTTGGGGATCCAAGGGACCAACAATGTCAATCCCCACACTTTCAAAGGGAACCCCCACCACAGGTAGTGGTATCAGGGGGGCCTTTGTAGTGCCACCTGCCTTGCCACTGGCCTGGCAGGTTACACAGGAGCGACAAAACTCCTTGGTGTCTTCAGACATGTGGGGCCAGTGAAAGTGAGGGACAAATCTGTCCCAAGTCTTGTTCTGGCCCAGGTGACCTGCTAAGGGAATATCATGGGCTAGGGTCAATAGGAATCCCTGAACTTCAGAGGTATAACCAACCTCCTGGTAACACCAGGCTTGGGGTCTCTACACTCTGAGTACAAGAGTCCATCATCCCAATACACAGTATGGGGACCACTAGCTTTCCCAGCAGCCTCAGCAGCAGCTTGCTGTCTGAGGGGTTCAAGAGAGGGCAGCTCTGCTGCTCCTGGCTCAGATCTGCCCTAGAAGGTCCCCCTGTCCCCAAGAACTCAACCTGTTCAGGTTCAAGCTCCTCTGGGACAGTTCCTTCCTCAGGA
This sequence comes from Calotriton arnoldi, assembly GCA_963921515.1. Lineage (NCBI taxonomy): Eukaryota > Metazoa > Chordata > Amphibia > Caudata > Salamandridae > Calotriton > Calotriton arnoldi. The sequence continues at coordinate 132,233 of CAWUFW010020058.1, forward strand.
CTGAGATCATCCCCCTCAAGGGACTGATCTTCCTTCTGAGCCAAGGGGAAGGCACTGCCTTTACCCTACTACTCCTCTTCTTGGAAGGCACTTGGTCCATTATTCCAGAATCCAAGGCCTGTTCAGTGCTAGACATTTTGGCTTGTGACCTGGTCACAGCAAACACATCTGCAGGGATCCCCAGCATTTCTGCATGGGTCCTGAGCTCCACTTCTGCCCAAGCTGAAGTTTCTAAGTCATTGCCAAGCAAGCATTCAACGGGTAGGTCTGCACTTACCACAACCTTCTTAAGGCCAGTTACCCCTCCCCAGGAGAAGTTAACAACTGCCAGAGTATGGTCTGTTCTGACGTTGCTAGCATTGGTCACTTGGTACATTTCACCAAGTATAATCTGCCCAGGATTCACAAGGTCTTGTGTCACCATGGTGACACTTGCCCCTGTGTCCCTAAATGCCAAAGCCTCTCTTCCATTGATTAAAGGCTGTTGTCTGTACTTGCCCAGATTACTGGGACTCACAGAGGAGGTCATATCCATGCCTCCATCACAGACTAGGACAGCCTGAGTGAGTTCTCTGACTAGGTCAGAGCTCATCTCTTTACCCAGGGTCAACCCTACTAAACCCTTGGCTTGTGTAGTCCCACCACCAACTGTAACTGCACTAGTGGGAGCAGGTGCCTTAGGGGCATTGGTGGGGGCTGGAGTCGAGTCTTTGGACTTGGTGCAATCACTGGTCCAGTGGGTCTTTTGCTTACAGACCTTGCACCATGGTTTTCTTTGGCCTTTCCCTTTGGTAGACTGTGAATCCCCACCTGAAGAAGATTTTTGGGGGCCTTGTGAAGACTTTTGATCTTTACCCTTCTCCCCACCCTTATCAGAGGTTTTCGAATCTTGCTTCTTAGGGTCACCACCTTGGTTCTGTACCTTCTGCTTCACCCTGGTTCTGACCCATTTGTCTGCCTTCTTTCCCAATTCTTGGGGAGAGGTCAGATCAGAGTCTACCAGGCGCTGTTGCAACAGCTGATTTTGACAGTTATTAAGAATCTGCTCCCTCATTATCAGATTGTACAATCCTGTGAAGTCACATACCTTACTGCCCAATAACCAACCTTCCAGAGCCTTGGCAGAACAATCAACAAAGTCCACCCAGTCTTGAGTCTGTGCTTTTTGGGTATCCCTGAAATTTAACCTGTATTGTTCAGTGGTTAGGCCAAACCCATCAATTAGAGCACTCTTCAAGACTTTGTAATTATCAGCATCCTCCTCTCTAACAGTGAGGAGCTTGTCTCTACCTTTGTCTGCAAAGGAGAGCCACAAGATTGCTGCCCACTGCTCCTGAGGGACCCTCTGTACTTTACAGGCCTTCTCTAGAGCAGTTATCCATTTGTGGATATCATCCCCACTCTGGTAGGGAGGGACAATCTTGCTCAGGTTTCTATGGTCATAAAACCTTTCCCTATCTTTGGGGAAACTGCTGCCACCATGGGACTCTAGTCCCAACTTTTGTCTCTCTCTATAGAGATCTAGGGACTCCCTGTCTATAGCCAATTGCTGTTTCCTGAGTTCAAGTTGAGCTTGCTCATATTGAATCAGTCTCTTTCTCCTCTCATGAGAGGATTCCCTCCTATGAGAGGAGACAGAGGTCCCTATTGAGGTGTCAGAGTGGTTAGACTCCTGAGAAGGAGACCTAGACCTTCTGGGCACACTCAGAACTCTTCCTGGGGGACAAAGGGAGGTCAGTCTGATCCTCTCCCTCCTCCTCCTCCACAGGAGGAATTGGATTTTCCAGGACAAGGTCATTTTCACCTTCCTGGCCAGTTTCAGAGGGGGGCCTGGGTTTCTTCACCCCTGGCCCTTCCTCATCTTCTGCCCCACCCTCTTTGCCTACCCCTTCAGACCCTAGGGGCCTGCTGAGATCATCAGCTAGTAACACCTCCCTGAGGTGTTGGGTGCTAGCACTTTTGCCTGTCTTCAACTTCCTAGTAGTGCATAATGCTCTCAATTCCAAGAATGGGAGTTTATCATACTTGGAGGAAGAAGCCCACTGGCTTCTGGCAATGACTCACTGGGTCCTGGCTTTGAAGACATCACTAGTGAGGTGTGGTGTATGCACTACCTACTCTAGTGTGGCCTACTAAACTCTCTTGAGTTGTAGAAAGGGTGTGCTGTCCCTTAACACACAACTCTAAGTTCAGTAGAACTTACTGTATTACTAAGCTTGATTATATGTACCTTAGGTACCCTTAGTAGTTTTCAGTTGATCAATTCAATTGAGATTATCTGGTAAAACAATAGCAAGCTGGAATCCCACACGCTGCACACCAATGTGAGAAGTTGGCCTGGCATATGCTGTCCACTAATTATAGTGGGCACCTTGCACCAGTCCAAACAACCCCTTATTGGAGATAGGTTAAAGACAACCTTTATTGAAAGCTATCCTAGTGGTAGCTATGGAGAGCAGCCTTCAGGCTAAGTCTTGAATGAATGTAAAGCAGCTTGTTTTACCAGTCTATAATCTCTTGAGTGACCAAATGAAAGAGGACCACACCAGGTATATATTCAAAATATATGTATTTATTACTAAACACACCCCTCTAGTCTCTTTATGAGGCTAGAGTTCGAAGCTACATACGTTACGAGTTAGTTATCTACAGTAATAGCACAAATACACGTTTGAGCCCCAGGGGCGTACCAAACCATATACCAATAAAGTGGTATAAGAACCACGACTGAGCTAGACACAAGGCCTAGAACCTGTAGAAGTGCTTGGACCACAAGGAACCACCCAAGGCAGTGACGCAGGGGGGGCGCGTGCAGTGTAAGAACACAACCGCGAACCACCGTTAACTTCTATGGGGAAAGTCGCGATTAGAATTTAAAGAAAAGGGACACTTAGAGGAGGACTTGGAGCAAACCCTTTGAGAACTAGGCTGTTCTAGTGTCAATACCCACGGGAGCACCAGAGTACTCGAGTTACCTCACCCAGGAAGCCGGGTGCATAGGTGTCTTTCGGGGTCGGGTTTCGTCGTCGCTTTCAATGGCGATCTTCTGCAAAGTGCTGCTGGCGGCCAAGTCGAAAGTGTTCGGGTGGATCCAAAGGTGGATCGAAGATCTGAAGAACCTGAAAGCAGAGGGGACAGAGTCTGGGTCACTAGCCAGTGACCAGGAAGGCGATGAGCAGATGCCCACCGATGTTGAGTGCTTCAGGTAGGTTGACGGTCATCTTGACTCTTCAGCCACGAGGTCCAGGAGGAGTCGACGACAACAAGTGCTGGATTCGAGCTGTCCCATGACGTCTGTCGATTGCAGGGGTGTCGTCGACCGGATTGGACCCAAGAAGCCTTGGCAACGGCAAGTCTCGTGGAAATCGAAGAAAGACGATGTTGCAGACCAGCAAGGTCTGGAGGACTCACCCAGCAAGGATAAGTCAGGGCACACCTGGAGCAACCAGGCAGCCCAAGCAGAAAAAGATTGGCCTTCGGGAGGGCCTACTAGCCAACGGACTAGCGACCGCGAAGGAGCCTCGAGACGGTGCACGTGGAGCTGGCTCACAGGACACTCGTGGAGTGGAGACCAGTGATCTTTGGTGCAGTTGGTGCTGGAGGCTGGGGCTACTCGGAGCCCAAAGCACGACTTCGTGGGAAGTCTGGAAATCCACCTCTGGTGATGCAAAGACTTCGGCGTCCAACGGGAGCTTCAGCGATGCAGACCGGACAATTGCCTCTTTGGTGCCTGCCAAGCAGGGGAGTCACTCCTTGACCCCAAGGGAGATTCTTCAGTCCTCTAATCTTGAAGTAGAGCGTCGAAGGTCCAGGATTCTGTATCAGAGTTTCGTCCAGGTAAATCTAAAGTCCTAAGGACTGGGTTCCCCTACTTATACTAAGGTAGGGGGTTGGACATACTCTGTGAACCTACCTATGGGAGTGTCAGGGCAGAGGGGTGGTTACACCCCTTTCCCTTTGTCCAGTTTTGCGCCAGAGCAGGGGCTGGAAGCCCCTGAGCCGGTTTGAACTGGGGTATGCACAGGGACACCAAGTGTGCCCCCAGTGCAGGACTTCAAAGCACCAGAGAGTGCTCCCGCCCAGCCCCAATACACACTATCCTGTCTGGGGAGGTGGTCACACCTCCCTGGGACAGGAAACCTATTGTCCAGGCCTCCCCTGCCGGAGTTTCGGTCAGCAGCAGGAGGACAGACTCGTGTCTGTGGCAGCGGCATCCATTTTGTGATGCCAGGGCATGGAAAGTCAGTACCGGGCATACCGGTGTGTACATGTCTTTCCCTCTAGAAGGGTGGAATGCTACCCCCGCCGCCAGAACTGGCGGGGGGTAGTATTCCAAGATGTTTGACACCAAACACGACATGTTTCCGTGCAGCCATCCCAAAGTTAGCATTTAACGCAAGGTTATAATGCGCTTAAGAGTATATGGTCAGGCTGCACTACAAACAGCATCAGAGAAGGGTCTCACGAATGCTGCAGAGGGGCCCTGCTCATGCAGGGGCACCCTCTCACATAGGAACCACGCACTCTGCCTTCAGGATTGATAAGGCCTGCCATAGGAGTGACTTATAGGTTTATATGTGTGTATGTATATAGTGATATAGGTAGCCTATATCACAGTAAGGAGTGCATGCACCACCTTACCCAGGCTGCAGTAGCAGACCTGTGGTGTCAGTTTGGATGGCCTTCCAGGGGTGGCACAATACATGCTGCAGCCCCTGGTAGGCCTCTGAGGTACCTATGCCCTGGGTACATAGTATACCATATACTAGGGACTTATAAGGGCACTCCAGATTCCAATCAGAGATGTGCCTAAGGCACATGGAAACCATTTTAGAGAGGAAGCAGCTAGGCTGGGGTTCTGATTAGCAGGGCCCCAGCCAGACTAAGGTCAAAAAACAGTGCAGCATCAGCAAAAAGTGGGGGTACCCATGTGAAGCAGATCCTACTCTCCTACAGAGTTCACAGTCAATATTTCAAATGGTGTGATTGAAGGTGGGAGATAAAACAAACAAAGTCATGCATCAGTAATTGCAGTGGAAGAAACCTCCTTATTGGAGATGCATGCACTCATACCTGTTTCTGGCGTTTTTCCGCGTTTCTTTACTACTCACGTCCTCAAGGGTCCTGCCCCGTGGTATGACCTCTTCGGTGTGGGTCCCTGTGGCTTGTAGCAACCGGGAGCCTACACTAGCTGTTTCTTAAAGGAACGCTATGATAGGCGCGCCTACTTCCGGGGTCAGGTGTAGGATCTGTCCTGTCCGCCCCTTGAACTCTGGGAAATATAGTTCACAAATGCTCAGAGGGGAAGTACTAAAAAAGACACATAAACACGCGAAGTTTGGAAACCCGTTGCATGTGAAATTACTTTATAGAACCCTTTACACTGATACATGACCAGTGTAATATTTAAATTATATTCACACTGTTGAGAAACAAGGGGTCGCATTAGAATCGAATGCTTCTTCTGAGGCGCGTGCAGATTACGTCACGCCCACCCTGTGAATTATGGGCTTCTTGCGTGGCGCGTGCGAAATACATCACGCATACCCTGTGAATTGTGGGAACTATAGTTCCAACGTTATACTGTTGTTTAAAGAATTTTGCCAGAGGGTTCTAGTGCGGTGGTATTGTAGCATGCCTGCAATGCACTATAATGTATTTTATAATGTGTTGTCAAACAACGATTAGTGTGAAGTTAGCGCTTGTGATAACTTGCACGCCAGGTGTTTAATGTGAATATCAATGTAGATTAACAATATTGCAGGATAATGATATATTTTCAATACATTTAGTAAAGTTGTTATTGTATATCAGCACAGTGGAAAATCTATTGATAATCAAGTTCATCCCAGATATTTATCAACAACCCATCTACTCAGTAGGGTGTGTCAGTGTTGGTGTCACAGACAGGGGGTTATCAACCCTACTAAGGCACAATGAGTATCAGCTGACACAATGTGTTGTGATTCATCTATGCTTGTTTAGTTGGTGACAGGGAATGGAATCATTCAATCCATGGATGTATGTTTTTAATCGGTACACCCAACGTTGCTCCCTCTCCAGAAGTCTTCTGGTTAAATCACCTTCTCCTTTGACTTTTTCAATTACTGTCCACCACAAATCCTTGTCAGTGTGTTTCATCTCCACATAATGGGATGTTAATCTTGTCGCGGTGATTGACCTTCTGATGGTGCTTCTATGTTCGCTTATGCGCACCTTTATTTTTCTCCCTGTCATGCCAATGTACATGAGTTGGCATGGGCATTTAATCATGTATATAACCTTTTCACTGTTACAATTAGTATGGGTCCGTTGTTCCCATAAGTGATGCATACCCAGGTCAATTTCCTTTGTATGTTCCGTAAACGGGCATACAACACATGACCCACATGGATAATGGCCGGTGACTGGAGATTGATTCCAGAGTGTCAATTGGTGAGTTATTTTTGATCTCTGCAGGTCCGTGTGTATCAAGGAATCTCTAAGGCTTTTGTTTCTTCGGAATGAAAACATAGGTTTTTCATACTTAAGTTTGTTAGATGTAAGGATTTCCCACTTTTTGTTGATGATTTTCTTGATGTCATTGGATGATGCATTGTATGTTGTAACACATATAATTGTGTCTTTCACCTCCTACGAATTTGTATCCAGTAAAGCCTCCCTCGGGGTATTGCGAGATCTTTTCATTGCTTTTTCAATAATTCTTTTAGGGTATGCTCTTTGTTCTAATTTCTTAGACAGTGTTTCAGCTTCCATTTCATAGTCTTTCAGATCCTGGCAGTTCCTGCGGATACGCAGGAACTGGCCTATGGGTAGATTTTCCCTGAGAGAGCATGGATGTGCGCTCTCAAAATGTAACAGACTGTTTTTATCCGTTGGTTTTGTATACAGGGAATTGACCAGGCCGTTGTTACTGGCCCGGATTTTCACATCCAAGAAAGAGACTTCCTCATGATTGTAGGTCATGGTGAACTTTAAATGTGGATTCAGTTGGTTCAGCCACTTATGAAAGTTAGCCAGAGTTGCTGAATTGCCACTCCATATCATCAGGACATCATCGATGTATCGCCACCACTTACTAATGTTGTTAGAGTAAGGGTTGGTGGGCCAAATATGTTGTTCTTCCATTTGGCCCACATACAGACACGCTATGCTAGGCGCAAAGGTGCTGCCCATCGATGTGCCATGGACCTGGAGATATAGCTGTTCCTCAAACCTAAAGAAATTCTCCATGAGTGCTAGGCGCATCAGTGTGATAACTCAACTTACTGGGGCATCCCAGGTCCAATTCTCTTGTTTCAGAAGGTTCTTGATGACCCGGATGCTCTCCTCTTGTGGGATGCTCGTATAGAGCGCTTCAACATCTAAACACACCATTATGTTGTGCGTAGGATCATAATCAACGTCTGATATTAGGTTGAGCAGGTGTTTTGTATCCTGAACATATGACCTGATGCGTGTGACTAATGGGCGTAGGAACCAATCAGTGTATTTGGAAAGAGGTTCTAGAAGTGACCCTAACCCTGACACGATGGGTCTGCCAGGGAGGTATTTTTCCTTTATGTATTTTAGGTATCGTGTAAAATATTGGTATACTTGGGTCATCAGGGTTGAGGAATTCGTGTTCTTTCTTATTAATCCAATCTCGATCCAGGGCGTCAGTGGTCAGTGTATTTATGTTTTTTTTTAACTGTGTGGTGGGATCCCTGCTGATTTTCTTGTAATATTTTGTATCGGCCAGGAGGTTTATACAGGCGGTTCTGTAAGCTGTGGTGCTCTGAATGACAGTAGCCCCGCCTTTGTCCGCTGGCTTGATAGTGATGTCAGTTCTTGTGCCCAGGGTTTTCAATGCGTCTCTCTCTTTCTTGTTTAAATTATCATAGACGGCTCTTTTAGTTGGTAATTCTTCAATCTCCTTCGATACACTCTCTTCAAAGGCAATCACCTCTGGGGGCATGCCATTAATGATGTTGGTGGAAAGAAATTTGATTTCAGACGTAAGGTTGTGTGGGTTTCATCCTCCATTGGCACCTCTTTTTCCATGAAAAATGTTTTTATACGTATTTTCCTGAAGAATTCGCTTAATTCGCATTGTATCTGGAATTTGTCCAAATATGCCGTGGGAACAAAACCAAGTCCCTTGTTAAGGACAGCGACTTCTTCTGTACTTAGGATGTGGTCTGTCAAGTTAACCACTAGTCCCTGGTTGCACTCGTTCCTGCTTGTGGGCCTTTGGTCATATTCCGAGTGTTCACTGGGGTGTTGCTGTCCTCCCATTGTACTTGTTTGTTCATATTGTTTCTTCTGCTGCGTCTCCCTCTTTTTCCACCCTGTCTTAAAAAACGGTTCTGATTATAGTTGGGTTGGAAGAATGGTGCCGGATGGTATTGTGGAGGTCCATGAAATTGTGGTGGTCCATGGAATGGAACTGGCCCATATGGACTGGGCCATGGATACATCTGAGATGGTTGGTATCCCTGATTGAAGTTTCCTCTTCTTGGTTTCCTTGATCTGCCTCTCCAACTTTTGTTAGAGCCGTCACTTGACCAATCCTCATGTTCTGACTCTGAGTTGCTTGAGTCCCCTTGGTATGAGGATCCGGATTCTGAATTATCCTGGATTTTATAGTCGTCTCTTATATAGGCGTATATTTTTTCGTGAGAAAATTTCTTAAGATCTTTTTGTAACTTGTTGACTTTGCTCTGCATCAGAAAGTCTTTGTGTTCCCCAATCTCTTTGTTGACCTCCTCTAGTTTTTTCTTATAGAGTGTGATTTTTATTTCCGTCATAAGAGCGTCTTCGCTGGTCTTGATTTTAACCAGGATAGCTTTTGAAAGACGTTTTGCAGTATTTATAATGAGGATCAACCAATCGCACGTGCATCGCCACGCGATTAGTGACCACTCTCTTTTGAACAATGGATCGTCTAAGAAGATCCTGGGGGCGTTGGTTACTAGAAGGCCTTTTGGTGCCGCACTACCGTGCAGATATTCCGTTAAGATGGCCCCATGAAGTAGGATCTTCATCTGGGCACGTTTCAATTCCCTAAGTAGGCTTTACTGGATTCAAATTCGAAGGAGGTGAAAGACACAATTATATGTGTTACAACATACAATGCATCGTCCAATGACATCAAGAAAATCATCAACAAAAAGTGGGAAATCCTTACATCTAACAAACTTAAGTATGAAAAAACTATGTTTTAATTCCAAAGAAACAAAAGCCTTAGAGATTCCTTGATACACACGGACCTGCAGAGATCAAAAATAACTCACCAATTGACACTCTGGAATCAATCTCCAGTCACCGGCCATTATCCATGTGGGTCATGTGTTGTATGCCCGTTTACGGAACATACAAAGGAAATTGACCTGGGTATGCATCACTGATGGGAACAACGGAACCATACTTTTTGTAACAGTGAAAAGGTTATATACATGATTAAATGCCCATGCCAACTCATGTACATTGGCATGACAGGGAGAAAAATAAAGCTGCGCATAAGCGAACATAGAAGCAACATCAGAAGGTCAATCACAGCGTCAAGATTAACATCCCATTATGTGGAGATGAAACACACTGACAAGGATTTGTGGTGGACAGTAATTGAAAAAGTCAAAGGAGAAGGCGATTTAACCAGAAGACTTCTGGAGAGGGAGCAACGTTGGGTGTACCTATTAAAAACATACATCCATGGATTGAATGATTCCATTCCCTGGCACCAACTAAACAAGAATAGATGAATCACAACACATTGTGTCAGCTGATACTCATTGTGCCTTAGTAGGGTTGATAACCCCCTGTCTGTGACACCAACACTGACACACCCTACTGAGTAGATGGGTTGTTGATAAATATCTGGGATGAACTTGATTATCAATAGATTTTCCACTGTGCTGATATACAATAACAACTTTACTAAATTTATTGAAAATATATAATTATCCTGCAATATTGTTAATCTACATTGATATTCACATTAAACACCTGGCGTGCAAGTTATCACAAGTGCTAACTTCACACTAATCGTTGTTTGACAACACATTATAAAATACATTATAGTGCATTGCTACCGCACTAGAACCCTGTGGCAAAATTCTTTCAACAACAGTATAACGTTGGAACTATAGTTCCCACAATTCACAGGGTATGCGTGATGTATTTCGCACGCGCCACGCAAGAAGCCCATAATTCACAGCCTGGGCGTGACGTAATCCGCACGCGCCTCAGAAGAACCATTCGATTCTAATGCGACCCCTTGTTTCTCAACAGTGTGAATATAATTTAAATAATAGATCATGTATCAGTGTAAAGGGTTCTAAAAAGTAATTGCACATGCAACGGGTTTCCAAACTTAGCGTGTTTATGTGTCTTTTTTAGTACTTCCCCTCTGAGCATTTGTGAACTATATTTCCCAGAGTTCAAGGGGTGGACAGGACAGATCCTACACGTGACCCCGGAAGTAGGCGCGCCTATCATAGCGTTCCTTTAAGAAACAGCTAGTGTAGGCTCCCGGTTGCTACAAGTCGCAGGGACCCACACCGAACAGGTCATACCACGGGGCAGGACCCTTGAGGACGTGAGTAGTAAAAAAACACGGAAAAACGCCAGAAACAGGTATGAGTGCATGCATCTCCAATAAGGAGGTTTCTTCCACCGCAATTACTGACGCATGACTTTGTTTGTTTTATCTCCCACCTTCAATCACACCATTTGAAATATTGACTGTGAACTTTTCGACCTAATTTTTACGGCAACAGTGTCTGACTACAGGGCTACCCCATTTCTATGTGAGGTTCCACGTGAAGTCTAGCCTCTCCCTATATGGGGTAAGACACAGAATTTTATGTGTCCTGTGTGTAGTTTTACAGCAACTTTTATAGCAGTATGAGTGAGAGTGAATGATTCGTTCTTTTCACAAATATTCTATCTACACAAATGTTTTGGGTACTGTTAGTATGCGACAATTAGCCGCCACGACACAATTATGCACACATTTTAGAGTGTGATATAGACCTACGAATGAGCATACGTTACGAATATGGTATTAGCATGCTTGTTGCTGTGTCTTATCACCCTCGGGTATAATTGGCACAGAGGGTGACATCACTCTTCACTATATGTGATTTTGGATACTGTATACATGCTAAAAACAATGGTGTGTTTCTTTGTCTTGTCGTTATCTTTATCTTCTTACAGATGGAGTGATCTAACGAAACCTAAGGTTGTGACAAATAAAGGAGCAGCTTTCTGCCCTTTTTATAATTAGTATAGGGAAATTCCCTTATTGCTATCCTTCCAGGGGGGACAACGTTATCGCCCTGAAGAAAGTCCTGCACCACGTTTTGGGCAATAATTGGACTGAAACATGTTGGCTTTAGGGTCCTAGGACCACAATATCCCAATGACCCTATTCTTCTCTATTTTAATATCCCTGACAGATCCAAGAGTAAAGGGAAACCGGGATCTGCCAGTGGATTTTTAATCTTTAACCCCCTGGCCAAACATTTCTTCAAGAGCTCCCTGCAATATGGTCGAGCCCACCCCGACTTATAGGCGTTGGGGTGTCCTGATGATGAAGCATGACACCACTAGGGTGTGTGATGGAATATAAAACAAAAGGAGTTGCCTCCTTTGCCACTTTAGAGTGGTGCAAATCATTAGCTTCATTTAGGGATATTCCACCATTGGTTATTCAGTATCTGTTTGTATTCAATAACCGATTTATACAGTTAGGATAAGAGGGGAGTACTTTTTTGTGGATCAGGACTGTAACTTGAACCCACAGACACCTCTGTAGGCCACTAGTGAAACCTTAACTCAAAGTTCCCAGCTGTAGAGGAAGATGGAGGAACGCCGGCTCCGGCTGCAGGAAGAAGCGGGCAGGTAATACGCATGGATTATACTTTAACCATGGGGATATGTGTCGCTTTAGGGCTACCGTACCGACGCATCATTACTGCATGACGCAGTGCCACAGGAAGGGGGTGAAATGGTCCCCAGAGATGGCTGGCAAGTTTATGTTAAGAAATGATGCTAGATTTTCGCCGGACGTACGCCGCTTCGGGTTATCTTTAAATGTTATATGTTGTGGGCCTGACGACAGAAAGATAAAGTTCAGAAGCAGAACGACTATGGTGCAGTACAAACATTTCCTGACCACAGAGGTCCCTGCTTGAAAGCTAACCTACAGTGCCTTTGTAGTAATGTTGTGGTTTAAATAAAAGGGAGCTATGCGTATATCATATCGTCTTCTGGCGCGAACATGGCGATGAACACCTCTTTTGTTGACTTTTACTCTCGTCCCATCTTTCACAACAGTGATCCATGAGCCTGATAGCTCCATTATTATTAGTGTATTTTTGTATAGCCCAAACTCGACCTGAAGGTATCAGAGCGCTTTACATGAGCACCTGGTGCATTACAAATGGACACATTCATTTTAGGCATGGTGGGATTGAGCGATTTGCCCAGAACCACAGGATGCTTGAGCGTCCCTGCCGAGACTCGAGCCTGGTTCCCCAGCTTCAAAGTCGGCCGATCCAGCCATTAAGTCACATCCTCTCCCCTTAATCCCCAGACCGAGCTGCTGCTGGCACCGCACCAGTAGCCGTTCACTTAGGTAGAACGCCTTTGCAATTTCTGATTAACCGGATACGACAAACCTCAGAAGCCCCCGCAGCATCAGCCTTATATTTGCTTACCGCTATCACATTTTCGGCATAAAGCTGCGGTACATAATCTCCAAGACTTCCTTTTATTCCACAAGGATACTGGTATGGAATCCCAGCATGCAGTGCTACCTGCAAACAGTTGGCATGTCTGGGAATTCATAGGGTTTAGCCCCAAGTTTTCGAAGGGTAAGGGTCACAGTCACCCACGCGTCTACTTAAAACACCAGACAATTATTGACGCTGTGCTTTGGTTCATTCCTGCAGCGTTTAAACCTGAGCTAGGGATTCATGGGAATCACACACCCAAACATGTATTAAAGAGCGCTCCAAGCTGATGTGAAAGGCCCACGCTGAGTGCAAAGGGGTATGAAGGGGAGGGGCGAGACCATGGATAGGAGTGCTACAAGTGCAGGGCTAAAGCAGAGGATTTAGCAGGGGTTTCCAACCTTTTCGCCAATAAGAGCTACTTATGTTCAATGGAAATCATCCCGAACTACTAATATTTAGTATAGCGAAACACGTCAAACCGGATTACATTAGTGACCACACAATGCACGTTCACAAGCAGTAACCATCTCCATGCATCAGGCAGGGTTGCCAGCAGTAAGGTAAACAAGCATTTGCCATGCAATAGGCCTCGCACTTGCGGGTTTAAGCTATTTTCATTATAAATGACAATGCCTTTTATTTATGTTTTAAAGACCAAAACATAAATAAAAGGCGTTGTCATTTACAATGCCAATTGCTCAAACTCGCGCAAATGCGAGACCTATTGCATTGCAAATGCTTGTTTCCTCTTTCTGCAGTTCTCTTGCTTATTTCTGTACTTCTCTTCCCTCTTTCTGCACCTCTCAAGCTTCTTTCTGAACTTATTTTGCCTCTTTCAGCACCTCTCTTGCCTCTTTCTGCACTTCTCTTGCCTCTTTTTGCACCTCTCTTGCTTCTTTCTGCACCTCTCTTGCCCCTTTTTGCACGTCACTTGCCTATTTCTGCACCTCAATCTCTTATTTCTGCACCTCTCTTGCCTCTTTCATTACTTCCCTTGCTTCTTTCTGCATCTCTCTTGCTTCTTTCTGAACTCCTCTTGCTACCTTTTGTACCCTTCCTCCTCTTTCTGCACTTCTCTTGCCTCTTTCTGCACCTCTATTGCTTATTTCTGTACCTCTCTTGCTTTTTTCTGAACCTCTTTTGCCTCTTTCTGCAACTCTTTTGCCTCTTTCTGCATCTCTCTTACCTCTTTAGACACCAATCTTGCTTCTTTCTGCACCTCTCTTGCCTCTTTCTGCACCTCTATTGCCTCTTTATGCACCTCTCTTGCTTCTTTCTGTACCTCTCTTGCTTTATTCTGAACCCCTTTTGCCTCTTTCTGCAACTCTCTTGCCTCTTTCTGCATCTCTCTTGCCTCTTTCTGCACCTCTCTTGCTTCTTTCTGCACTTCTCTTGCTTCTTTCTGCATGTCTCTTGAATCTTTGTGAACCTCTCTTGCCTCATTCATGAATTCTATTGCTTCTTTCTGCGCCTCTCTTACTTTCTTCTGTACTTCTCTTGCTTCATTCTGCACCTTTGTTCCTCTTCCTGTACCTTTCTTGTCTCTTTCTGCATTTCTGTTGCCTCTTTCTGCACCTCTTTTGCCTCTTTCTGCACCTCTCTTTCTTCTTGCTGCAACTTTCTTCCTCTTTCTGCACCTTTCTTCCTCTTTCTGCCCCTCTATTGCTTCTTTCTGTACCTTTCTTGATTCTTTTCTGCGCCCCTCTTGCCCCTTTCTGCACCTCACTTGCCTAATTCTGTAAATCACTCTCTTCTTTCTGCACTTCTTTTGCCTCTTTCTGCAGTTCTCTTGCTTCTTTCTGTACTTCTCATGCCTCTTTCTGCACTTCTCTTGCTTCTTTCTCTACTTCTCTTGCCTTTTCTACACTTCTCTTGACTATTTCATCACTTCTCTTGCTTCTTTCTGTGCTTCTCTTGCTTCTTTCTGCACCTTTCCTCCTCTTTCTGCACTTTTTGTGCTTCTTTCTGCATTTGTCTTGACTATTTCTGTACCTCTCTTCTCTCTTTCTGCATATCTCTTTCTTCTTTCTGTTTCCCACTTTCTTCTTTCTGAACATCTCTTGCTTTTTTATGCACCTTTCTTCCTCTTTCTGCACCTCTCTTGCTTCTTTCTGCACCTCTCTTGCTTCTTTTCCTCACATGTCTTGCCTCTTTCTGCAACTCACTTGCCTAACTCTGTACCTCACTCTCTTCTGTCTGAACTTCTCTTGCCTATTTCTGCATTTCTCTTGCTTCTTGTTGCACTTCTCTCTCTTCTTCTAACTGCACCTCTCTTGCTTCTTTCTGTACTTCTCTTGTTTTTTCTGTACCTTTCTTCCTTTTACTGAGCATTTCTTCCTCTTTCTGCACCTTTCTTCCTATTTCAGCACCTTTCTTACTCTTTGTGGACTTCTCTTTCCTCTTTCTGCACCTTTCTTGCCTCTTTCTGT
Organism: Calotriton arnoldi; assembly: GCA_963921515.1. Taxonomy (NCBI): domain Eukaryota; kingdom Metazoa; phylum Chordata; class Amphibia; order Caudata; family Salamandridae; genus Calotriton; species Calotriton arnoldi. Next base: position 147,384 of record CAWUFW010020058.1, read on the forward strand.
ACCTCGCTTGCTTCTTTCTGCACCTTTCCTACTCTTTCTGCACTTTTTGTGCTTCTTTCTGCATTTGTCTTGACTATTTCTGTACCTCTCTTGTCTCTTTCTGCATATCTTTTTCTTCATTCTGTTTCCCACTTTCTTCTTTCTGCACATCTCTTGCTTTTTTCTGCACCTTTCTTCCTCGTTCTGCACCTCTCTTGCTTCTTTCTGCACCTCTCTTGCTTCTTTTCCTCACATCTCTTGCCTCTTTCTGCACCTCAGTTGCCTAACTCTGTACCTCACTCTCTTCTGTCTGCACTTCTCTTGCCTAGTTCTGCATTTCTCTTGCTTCTTGTTGCACTTCTCTCTCTTCTTCTAACTGCACCTCTATTGCTTCTTTCTGTACTTCTCTTGTTTTTTCTGCACCTTTCTTCCTTTTACTGAGCCTTTCTTCCTCTTTCTGCACCTTTCTTCCTATTTCAGCACCTTTCTTACTCTTTGTGGATTTCTCTTTCCTCTTTCTGCACCTATCTTGCCTCTTTCTGCACTTCTCTTGCCTCTTTCTGCACCACTCTTGCTTCTTTCTGCACATTTCTTGCCTCATTCTGCACCTCTCTTGCCTCTTTCTGGACCTTTCTTGCGCCTTTCTATACCCCTCTTGCTTCTTTCTCCACCTCTCTTGCTTCTTTCTGCACCTCTCTTTCTTCTTTATGCACTTCTCTTGCTTCTTTCTGCACCTCTTCTACCTCTTTCTTTACCTCTCCTGCCTCTTTCTGTACCTCTCCTACCACTTTCTGCACCTCACTCTTTATATTCTTCAACTCTCTTGCTTCTTTCTGCTCCTCTCTTGCTTCTTTTTGCACTTCTCTTGCTTCTTTCTGCACTTTTCTTGCTTCTTTCTGCACCTTTCTTCCTCTTTCTATGACTTTCTTCCTCTTTCGGTGCCTTCCTTCCTCTTTTGGCACTTATCTTCCTTTTTCTCCGCTTCTCTTGCCTCTTTCTGCACCTCTATTGCCTCTCTCTTCACCTTTATTGCCTCTTTATGCACCTCTCTTGCCTCTTTCTGTACCTCTCTTGCTTCTTTATGCACTTTTCTTGCCTCTTTTTGCATCTCTCGTGCTTCTTTCTGCACCTCTCTTACTCCTTCTTGTACCTCTCTTGCTTCTTTCTGCACTTCTCTTGCTTCTTTCTATACCTCTCTTGCCTCTTTCTGCACCATGTGTGCCTCTTTCTGCACCTCACTCACTACTCTGCACCTCTCTTGCTTCTTTCTGCACTTCTCTTGCTTCTTTCTGCACCTTTCTTCCTCTTTCTGCACCTTTATTTCTCTTTCTGCAGTTCCCTTTCTTCTTTCAGCACCACTCTTGATTCTTTCTGCACCTCTCTTGCCACTTTCATCACGTCTGTTGCTTCTTTCTGTGCCTCTCATGCTTCTATTATGCACTTCTCTTCCCGCACCTTTCTTCCTCTTTCTGCACTTCTCTTGCGGATTTTGCATTTCTCCTGCCTCTTTCTGCACCTATCTAGATTCTTTCTGCACCTCTCTTGCCTGTTTCTGCACCTCTCCCTCATTTTTCTTCACCTCTCTTGCTCTTTTCTGCACTTCTATTGCCTCATTCTGCACCTCTCTTGCTTCTTTCTGCACCTTTCTTTGCTTTATGTGCCTTTTCTTCCTCTTTCTTCACCTCTCTTGCATCTTTTTGCACCTCTCTTGCTTCTTTTCTGCACCTCACTAGCCTCTTTCTGCACCTCATCTGCCTCTTTCTGAACCTCACTCTCTTCCTTCTGCACATCTCTTGCTTCTTTCTGTACCTCTTTTGCTTCTTTCTGTACTTCTCTTGCTTCTTTCTGCTCCTTTCTTCATCTTTCTGTGTATGTATTCCACTTTCTGCACCTTTCTTCCTCTTTAGGCACCTTTCTTCCTCTTTCTGCATTTCTCTTGCCTCTTTCTGCAACTCTCTTGCCTCTTTATGTACCTCTCTTGCCTCTTTCAACACCTCTTTTGCTTCTTTCTGCACCTCTCTTCCTTCTTTCTGCACCTCTTTTGCCTCTTTCTCTATCTATTGCCTCTTTCTGCATGTCTCTTGCCTCTTTCTGCACCCCTCTTGCTTCTTTCTGCACCTCTCTTGCTTCTTTCTGCACCTCTCTTGCTTCTTTCTTCACCTCTCTTGCTTCTTTCTGTACTTCTCTTGCTTTTTTCTACACTTCTCTGTCATCTTTCCGGACCTCTCTTGCCTCTTTCTGCACCTCTTTTGTTTCTTTCTGCACCTCTCTTGCTTCTTTCTGCACTTCTCTTTCTTTTTTCTGCACCTATCACCTCTTTCTGCATCTCTCTTGCCTCTTTTTGCACGTCTCTTCCTTTTTTCTATACCTTTCTTCCTTCTTCCTGCACTTCTCTTGCCTCTTCCTGCACTTCTCCTGCCTCTATTTGCACCTCTCTTGCTTCTTTCTGCACCTCAATTGCTTCTTTCTGCACTTTTCTTGCTTCTTTCTGCACCTTTCTTCCTCTTTCTGCATTTCTCTTGCCTCTTTCTGCATTTCTCTTGCCTCTTTCTGCACCTCTCCTGCTTCTTTCTGCTCATCTTGTGCCTCTTTCTGCACCGAACTCTCTTCTTTCTGAAACTCTCTTGCTCTTTTCTGCACTTCTCTCGCTTCTTCCTGCACCTCTCTTGGTTCTTTCTGCACCTTTCTTCCTCTTTCAGCACCTTTCTTCCTCTTTCTACACTTTTCATGCCTCTTTCTGAACCTCTCTTGCCTTTTTCTGCACCTCTCTTGCCTCTTTCTGTACCTCTCTTGCCTCTTTCTGCACCTCACTCTCTTCTTTCTGTACATCTCTTTCTTCTTTCTGCACTTCTCTTGCTTCTTTCTGCACTTCTCTTGCTTCTTTTTGCGCCTTTCTTCCTCCTTCTGTACCTTTCTTCCTCTTTCTGCACCTCTATTGCTTCTTTCTGCACTTCTCTTTCCTCTTTCTGCACCTCTCTTGCCTCTTTCTGCAATTCTCTTGCCTCTTTCTACATCTCTCTTGCCGCTTTCTGCCCCTCTCTTGCTGCTTTCTGCAATTCTCTTGCTTCTTTCTGCACCTCTCTTACCTCTTTCTGCACCTCTTTTGCCTCTTTCTACACCACACTCTCTTCTTTCCGCACATCTCTTGCTTATTTTTGCAGCTCTCTTGCTTCTTTCTGCAATTCTCGTGCTTCTTTCTGCGCCTTTCTTCCTCTTTCTGCACCTTTTTCATCTTTCTGCAGTTCTCTTGCTTCTTTCTGCACTTCTCTTGTCTCTTTCTGAAGTTTTCTTGCCTTTTTTTGCACCTCTCTTACTACTTTTGGCACCTCCCTGGCTTCTTTCTGCACCTTTTTTGCTTCTTTCTGCACCTCTCTTGCCTCTTTCTGCACTCGTTTTGCAACTCACTCTCTTATTTCTGTACCTCTCTTGCTCCTTTCTGCACTTCTCTTGCTTCTTTTTGTGCCTTTCTTCCTCCTTCTGCACCTTTCTCAATCTTTCTGTAGGTCTCTTGCTTCTTTCTGTAGTTCTCTTGCCTCTTTCTGCACCTCTATTGCTTTTTTCAACACTTCTCTTGCCTCTTTTTGCACCTCTCTTGCCTCTTTCTGCATCTCTTTTGCCTCTTTCTGCACCTCTCTTGCTTCTTTCTGTACTTCTCTTTCTTTTTCTACACCTCTCTCACCTCTTTCTGCACCTCTCTTGCCTCTTTTTGCACATCTCTTGCTTTTTTCTACACCTCTCTTCCTTCTATTTGCACTTCTCTTGCCTCTTTCTACACTTCTCCTGCCTCTTTTTCCACCTCTCTTTCTTCTTTATGCACCTCAATTGCTTCTTTCTGCACTTCTCTTGCTTCTTTCCACACCTTTCTTCCTCCTTCTAAATTTCTGTTGCCTCTTTCTGAATTTCTCTTGCTTCTTTCTGCACCTCTCCTGCTTCTTTCTGCTCCTCTTTTGCCTCTTTATGCACCTCACTCTCTTCTTTCTGAAACTCTCTCGCTCTTTTCTGCAGTTCTCTTGCTTCTTTCTGCACCACTCTTGTTTCTTCCTGCACTTCTCTTGCTTCTTTTTGTACCTTTCTTCCTCCTTCTGCACCTTTCTTCCTCTTTCTGCACCTCTATTGCTTCTTTATGCACTTCTCTTTCCTCTGTCTGCACCTCTCTTGCTTCTTTCTTCACCTCTCTTGCTTCTTTCTGTACTTCTCTTGCTTTTTTCTACACTTCTCTGTCATCTTTCCGGACCTCTCTTGCCTCTTTCTGCACCTCTTTTGTTTCTTTCTGCACCTCTCTTGCTTCTTTCTGCACTTCTCTTTCTTTTTTCTGCACCTATCACACCTCTTTCTGCATCTCTCTTGCCTCTTTTTGCATGTCTCTTCCTTTTTTCTGTACCTCTCTTCCTTCTTCCTGCACTTCTCTTGCCTCTTCCTGCACTTCTCCTGCCTCTATTTGCACCTCTCTTGCTTCTTTCTGCACCTCAATTGCTTCTTTCTGCACTTTTCTTGCTTCTTTCCGCACCTTTCTTCCTCTTTCTGCATTTCTCTTGCATCTTTCTGCATTTCTCTTTCCTCTTTCTGCATTTCTCTTGCCTCTTTCTGTACCTCTCCTGCTTCTTTCTGCTCCTCTTGTGCCTCTTTCTGCACCTCACTCTCTTCTTTCTGAAACTCTCTTGCTCTTTTCTGCACTTCTCTTGCTTCTTTCTGCACCTCTCTTGGTTCTTTCTGCACCTTTCTTCCTCTTTCAGCACCTTTCTTCCTCTTTCTACACTTTTCATGCCTCTTTCTGAACCTCTCTTGCCTTTTTCTGCACCTCTCTTGCCTCTTTCTGTACCTCTCTTGCCTCTTTCTGTACCTCTCTTGCCTCTTTCTGCACCTCACTCTCTTCTTTCTGTACATCTCTTTCTTCTTTCTGCACTTCTCTTGCTTCTTTCTGTACTTCTCTTGCTTCTTTTTGCACCTAACTTCCTCCTTCTGCACCTTTCTTCCTCTTTCTGCACCTCTATTGCTTCTTTCTGCACTTCTCTTTCCTCTTTCTGCACCTCTCTTGCCTCTTTCTGCAATTCTCTTGCCTCTTTCTACATCTCTCTTGCCGCTTTCTGCCCCTCTCTTGCTTCTTTCTGCAATTCTCTTGCTTCTTTCTGCACCTCTCTTACCTCTTTCTGCACCTCTTTTGCCTCTTTCTACACCACACTCTCTTCTTTCCGCACATCTCTTGCTTCTTTTTGCAGCTCTCTTGCTTCTTTCTGCAATTATCTTGCTTCTTTCTGCAATTCTCTTGCTTCTTTCTGCGCCTTTCTTCCTCTTTCTGCTCCTTTTTCATCTTTCTGCAGTTCTCTTGCTTCTTTCTGCACCTCTCTTGCTTCTTTCTGCACTTCTCTTGTCTTTTTCTGAAGTTTTCTTGCCATTTTTTGCACCTCTCTTACTACTTTTGGCACCTCCCTGGCTTCTTTCTGTATCTTTTTGCTTCTTTCTGCACCTCTCTTGCCTCTTTCTGCACTCTTTGCAACTCACTCTCTTATTTCTGTACCTCTCTTGCTCCTTTCTGCACTTCTCTTGCTTCTTTTGTGCCTTTCTTCCTCCTTCTGCACCTTTCTCCAATCTTTCTGTAGGTCTCTTGCTTCTTTCTGTAGTTCTCTTGCCTCTTTCTGCACCTCTATTGCTTCTTTCAACACTTCTCTTGCCTCTTTTTGCACCTCTCTTGCCTCTTTCTGCATCTCTTTTGCCTCTTTCTGCACCTCTCTTGCTTCTTTCTGCACTTCTCTTTCTTTTTCTGCACCTCTCTCACCTCTTTCTGCACCTGTCTTGCCTCTTTTTGCACATCTCTTGCTTTTTTCTACACCTCTCTTCCTTCTATTTGCACTTCTCTTGCCTCTTTCTACACTTCTCCTGCCTCTTTTCCACCTCTCTTTCTTCTTTATGCACCTCAATTGCTTCTTTCTGCACTTCTCTTGCTTCTTTCCACACCTTTCTTCCTCCTTCTACATTTCTGTTGCCTCTTTCTGCATTTCTCTTGCTTCTTTCTGCACCTCTCCTGCTTCTTTCTGCTCCTCTTTTGCCTCTTTCTGCACCTCACTCTCTTCTTTCTGAAACTCTCTCGCTCTTTTCTGCAGTTCTCTTGCTTCTTTCTGCACCACTCTTGTTTCTTTCTGCACTTCTCTTGCTTCTTTTTGTACCTTTCTTCCTCCTTCTGCACCTTTCTTCCTCTTTCTGCACCTCTATTGCTTCTTTGTGCACTTCTCTTTCCTCTGTCTGCACCTCTCTTGCTTCTTTCTGCACCTCTCTTGCCTCTTTCTGCACTCTTTTTGCAACTCACTCTCTTATTTCTGTACCTCTCTTGCTCCTTTCTGCACTTCTCTTGCTTCTTTTTGTGCCTTTCTTCCTCCTTCTGCACCTTTCTCAATCTTTCTGTAGGTCTCTTGCTTCTTTCTGTAGTTCTCTTGCCTCTTTCTGCACCTCTATTGCTTCTTTCAACACTTCTCTTGCCTCTTTTTGCACCTCTCTTGCCTCTTTCTGCATCTCTTTTGCCTCTTTCTGCACCTCTCTTGCTTCTTTCTGCACTTCTCTTTCTTTTTCTGCACCTCTCTCACCTCTTTCTGCACCTGTCTTGCCTCTTTTTGCACATCTCTTGCTTTTTTCTACACCTCTCTTCCTTCTATTTGTACTTCTCTTGCCTCTTTCTACACTTCTCCTGCCTCTTTTTCCACCTCTCTTTCTTCTTTATGCACCTCAATTGCTTCTTTCTGCACTTCTCTTGCTTCTTTCCACACCTTTCTTCCTCCTTCTACATTTCTGTTGCCTCTTTCTGCATTTCTCTTGCTTCTTTCTGCACCTCTCCTGCTTCTTTCTGCTCCTCTTTTGCCTCTTTCTGCACCTCACTCTCTTCTGAAACTCTCTCGCTCTTTTCTGCAGTTCTCTTGCTTCTTTCTGCACCACTCTTGTTTCTTTCTGCACTTCTCTTGCTTCTTTTTGTACCTTTCTTCCTCCTTCTGCACCTTTCTTCCTCTTTCTGCACCTCTATTGCTTCTTTGTGCACTTCTCTTTCCTCTGTCTGCACCTCTCTTGCCTCTTTCTGCACTTCTCTTGCCTCTTTTTGCATCTATCTTGCTTCTTTTTGCACCAGTCTTGCTTCTTTCTGAACCTCTTTTGCCTCTTTCTGTAACTCTTTTGCCTCTTTCTGCATCTCTCTTGCCGCTTTCTGCACCTCTCTTCCTTCTTTCTGCAATTCTCTTTCTTCTTTCTGCACCTCTCTTACCTCTTTCCGCACCTCTCTTGCTTCTTTTTGCAGCTCTCTTGCTCCTATCTGCAATTCTCTTGCTTCTTTCTGCAATTCTCTTGCTTCTTTCTGCGCCTTTCTTCCTCTTTCTGCACCTTTTTTATCTTTCTGCAGTACTCTTGCCTCTTTCTGCATGTCTCTTGCCTCTTTCTGCACCTCTCTTGCTTCTTTCTGCACCTCTCTTGCTTCTTTCTTCACCTCTCTTGCTTCTTTATGTACTTCTCTTGCTTTTTTCTACACTTCTCTGTCATCTTTCCGGACCTCTCTTGCCTCCTTCTGCACCTCTTTTGCTTCTTTATGCACCTCTCTTGCTTCTTTATACACTTCTCTTTCTTTTTTCTGCACCTATCACACCTCTTTCTGCATCTCTCTTGCCTCTTTTTGCACGTCTCTTCCTTTTTTCTATACCTCTCTTCCTTCTTCCTGCACTTCTCTTGCCTCTTCCTGCACTTCTCCTGCCTCTATTTGCACCTCTCTTGCTTCTTTCTGCACCTCAATTGCTTCTTTCTGCACTTTTCTTACTTCTTTCCGCACCTTTCTTCCTCTTTCTGCATTTCTCTTGCCTCTTTCTGCATTTCTCTTGCCTCTTTCTGCACCTCTCCTGCTTCTTTCTGCTCCTCTTGTGCCACTTTCTGCACATCACTCTCTTCTTTCTGAAACTCTCTTGCTCTTTTCTGCACTTCTCTTGCTTCTTTCTGCACCTCTCTTGGTTCTTTCTGCACCTTTCTTCCTCTTTCTACACATCTCATGCCTCTTTCTGAACCTCTCTTGCCTTTTTCTGCACCTCTCTTGCCTCTTTCTGTACCTCTCTTTCTTCTTACTGCACCTCTATTGCTTCTTTCTGCACTTCACTTTCCTCTTTCTGCACCTCTCTTGCCTCTTTCTGCACTTCACCTGCCTCTTTTTGAATCTCTCTTGCTGCTCTTTGTACCTGTCTTGCTTCTTTCTGAACCTCTTTTGCCTCTTTCTGCAACTCTCTTGCCTCTTTCTGCATCTCTCTTGCCGCTTTCTGCACCTCTCTTGCTTCTTTCTGCACGTCTCCTGCTTCTTTCTGCACCTCTCTTACCTCTTTCTGCACCTCTTTTGCCTCTTTCTACACCACACTCTCTTCTTTCAGCACCTCTCTTGCTTCTTTTTGCGGCTTTCTTGCTTCTTTCTGCAATTCTCTTGCTTCTTTCTGCAATTCTCTTGCTTCTTTCTGCACTTCACTTGACTCTTTCTATAGTTCTCTTGCCTTTTTTGCACCGTTCTTACTACTTTTGGCACCTCCCTGGCTTCTTTCTGCACCTTTTTTTTATTTTTTCTGCACCTCTCTTGCCTCTTTCTGCACCCCTTTTGCCTCTTTTTGCAGCTCACTCTCTTATTTCTGTACCTCTCTTGCTCCTTTCTGCACTTCTCTTGCTTCTTCTTGTGGCTTTCTTCCTCCTTCTGCACCTTTCTTAATCTTTCTGTATGTCTCTTGCTTCTTTCTGTAGTTTTCTTGTCTCTTTCTGCACCTCTCTTGCTTCTTTCAACACTTCTCTTGCCTCATTTTGCACCTTTCTTGCCTCTTTCTGCAACTCTTTTGCTTCTTTCTGTACGTCTCTTGCTTCTTTCTGCACTTCTCTTTCTTTTTCTGTACCTCTCGCACCTCTTTCTACACCTCTCTTTCCTCTTTTTGCACATCTCATGCTTTTTTCTACACCTTTCTTCCTTCTTGCTGCACTTTCTTGCATCTTTCTATACTTCTCCTGCCTCTTTTTCCACTTCTCTTGCTTCTTTCTGCACCTCAATTGCTTCTTTCTGCACTTCTATTGCTTCTTTCCGCACCTTTCTTCCTCTTTCTACATTTCTGTTGCCTCTTTCTGCATTTCTGTTGCCTCTTTCTGCATCTCTCCTGCTTCTTTCTGCTAATCTTTTGCCTCTTTCTGCACCTCACTCTCTCTCTGAAACTCTCTTGCTCTTTTCTGCAGTTCTCTTGCTTCTTTCTGCACCACTCTTGGTTCTTTCTGCACCTTTCTTCCTCTTTCAGAACCTTTCTTCCTCTTTCTACACTTTTCTTGCCTCTTTCTGAACCTCTCTTATCTCTTTCTGCACCTCACTCTCTTCTTTCTGCACCCCTCTTTCTTCGTTCTGCACTTCTCTTGCTTCTTTCTGCACTTCTCTTGCTTCTTTTTGTACCTTTCTTCCTCCTTCTGCAACTTTCTTCCTCTTTCTGCACCTCTATTGCTTCTTTCTGCACTTCTCTTTCCTCTTTCTGCACCTCTCTTGCCTCTTTCTGCACTTCGCTTGCCTCTTTTTGCATCTCTCTTGCTTCTTTTTGCACCTGTCTTGCTTCTTTCTGAACCTCTTTTGCCTCTTTCTGCAACTCTCTTGCCTCTTACTGTAACTCTCTTGCCTCTTACTGTACCTCTCTTGCTTCTTTCTACATTTCTCTTGCTTTGTTCTGCACCTCTCTTACCTCTTTCTGCACCTCTCTTGCCTCTTTCTACACCACGCTCTCTTCTTTCTGTACCTCTCTTGCTTCATTTCTGCACCTCACTTGCTTTTTTTGCACCTCACCTGCCTCTTTCTATGCCTCACTCTCTTCTTTCTGCACCTCTCTTGCTTCTTTCTGCACCTCTTTTGCTTCTTTCTGCACTTCTCTTGCTTCTTTCTGCACCTTTCTTCCTCTTTCTGCACTTCACTTGCCTCTTTTTGCACCTGTCCTCCCTTTTCTGCACCTCTCTTTCTTCTCTTCTCTTGCCTCTTTCTGCACTTCTCTTGCTTCTTTCCACACCTTTCTTCCTCTTTCTGCACTTCTCATGCCTCTTTCTGCATGTCTCTTTCCTCTTTCTGCATCTCTCTTGCTTCTTTCTGTACCTCTCTTACTTCTTTCTTCACCTCTCTTGCTACTTTCTGCACCTCTCTTTCCTCTTTCTGCACCTCTCTTGCTTCTGTCAATACTTCTCTTGCCTTTTTCTGCACCTCTCTTCCTTCTTTCTGCAATTCTCTTGCCTCTTTCTGCAATTCTCTTGCCTCTTTTTGCATCTCTCTTGCATTTTTCTGCACTTCTCTTGCCTCTTTTTGCACCTCTCTTGCCTCTTACTGTACCTCTCTTGCTTCTTTCTACATTTCTCTTGCTTTGTTCTGCACCTCTCTTACCTCTTTCCGCACCTCTCTTGCCTCTTTCTACACCACGCTCTCTTCTTTCTGTACCTCTCTTGCTTCATTTCTGCACCTCACTTGCTTTTTTTGCACCTCACCTGCCTCTTTCTATGCCTCACTCTCTTCTTTCTGCACCTCTCTTGCTTCTTTCTGCACCTCTTTTGCTTCTTTCTGCACTTCTCTTGCTTCTTTTTGTACCTTTCTTCCTCTTTCTGCACTTCACTTGCCTCTTTTTGCACCTGTCCTCCCTTTTCTGCACCTCTCTTTCTTCTCTTCTCTTGCCTCTTTCTGCACTTCTCTTGCTTCTTTCCACACCTTTCTTCCTCTTTCTGCACTTCTCATGCCTCTTTCTGCATGTCTCTTTCCTCTTTCTGCATCTCTCTTGCTTCTTTCTGTACCTCTCTTACTTCTTTCTTCACCTCTCTTGCTACTTTCTGCACCTCTCTTTCCTCTTTCTGCACCTCTCTTGCTTCTGTCAATACTTCTCTTGCCTTTTTCTGCACCTCTCTTCCTGCTTTCTGCAATTCTCTTGCCTCTTTCTGCAATTCTCTTGCCTCTTTTTGCATCTCTCTTGCATTTTTCTGCACTTCTCTTGCCTCTTTTTGCACCTCTCTTGCATTTTTCTGTAGCTCTCTTCCTTCTTTCTGCACTTCTCTCTCCTCTTTTTGCACCTCTCCTGCCTCTTTCTGCACCCCTTCTGCCTCTTTCTGTACCTCACGGTCTTCTTTCTGCCCATCTCTTGCTTCTTTCTGCCCCTTCTCTTGCTTCTTTCTACACTTATCTTGACTCTTTCTGCACCTCTCGTCCTTCTTTCTGTAATTATTTTGCCTCTTTCTGAACTCCTCTTGCCTCTTTTTATACCTCTCTTGCCTTTTTCTGCACCTCTCTTCCTTATTTTTGCACTTCTCTTACTTCTTTCTTCACCTTTCTTCCTCTTTCTGCACTTCTCTTGCCTCTTTCTGCACAATTCTTCCTCTTTCAGCACTTCTCTTGCGTCTCTCTGCACCTCTCTTGCTTCTTTCTGCACCTCTCTTGCTTCTTTCTACAATTATCTTGACTCTTTCTGCACCTCTCTTCCTTCTTTCTGTATTTCCTTTACCTCTTTCTGCACTTCTCTTGCCTCTTTTTGCACCTCTCTTGCCTTTTTATGCACCTATCTTCCTTCTTTATGCACTTCGCTTACTTCTTTCTGCACCTTTCTTCCTCTTTTTACACTTCTCTTACTTCTTTCTGCACATTTCTTTCCTCGTTCTATACCTCTCTTGCCTCTTTCTGCACTTCTCTTGCCTCTCTCTGTACCTCTCTTTCTTCTTTCTGCACATCTCTTGCCTCTTTCTGCACCTCTCTTTCTTCTTTCTGCAGTTCTCTTGCTTCTTTCGGCATCTCTCTTACATATTTCTTCACCTCTCTTGCCTCTTTCTGCATCTCTGTTGCCTCTTTCTGTACCTCACTCTCTTCTTTCTGCACCTCTCTTGCTTCTCCCTGCAACTCTCTTGCCTCTTTCTGCACCCTGCTTCTTTCTGTACCTCTTTTGTGTCGTTCTGCACCTTGCTTCCTTTTTTCTTCACCGTTCTTGCTTCTTTTTGAATTTCTCTTGCTTCTTTCTGTACCTCTCTTATCTCTTTTTGCACCTCTCTTGCCTCTTTCTGCTCTTCTCTTGCCTCTTTTTCACCTCTCTTGCTTCTTTCTGTACCCCAATTGCTTCTTTATGTACTTCTCTTACTTCTTTCTGAACCTTTCTTCCTCTTTCCGCACTTCTCTTGCCTCTTTCTCCATTTCTCTTGCCTGTTTTTGCACTTCTCTTGCCTCTTTCTGCAACTCTCTTACCTCTTTCTGCACCTCACTCTCTTCTTTTTCCACTTCAATTGCTCTTTTCTGCACTTCTCTTACTTCTTTCTGCACCTCTCTTGCTTCTTTATGTACGTCTCTTCCCTCTTTCTACACTTCTCTTACTTCTTTCTGCACATTTCTTTCCTCATTCTGTACCTCTCTTGCCTCTGTCTGCACTTCTCTTACCTCTTTCTGTACCTCTCTTTCTTCTTTCTGCACCTCTCTTGCTTCTCCCTGCAACTCTCTTGCCTCTTTCTGCACCCTGCTTCTTTCTGTACCTCTCTTATGTCTTTCTGCACCTTGCTTCCTTCCTTCTTTCTTCACCGTTCTTGCTTCTTTCTGAATTTCTCTTGCTTCTTTCTGTACCTCTCTTATCTCTTTTTGCACCTCTCTTGCCTCTTTCTGCACCTCTCTTGCTTCTTTCTGTATTTCTTTTGCCTCTTTCTGCACGTCCCTCGCCTATTTTTGCACCTTTTTTGCCTTTTTCTGTACGTCTCTTCCTTCTTTCTGCACTTCTCTTTCCTCTTTTTGCAACTCTCTTGCCTCTTTCTGCACCTCACTCTCTTCTTTCTCCACTTCTCTTGCTCTTTTCTGTACCTCTCCTGCTTCTTTATGTACTTCTCTTCCCTCTTTCTGCACCTCACCTGCTTCTTTCTGCACATCTCTTGCCTCTTTCGGATCCTCTCTTGCCTCTTTCTGAACTTCTCCTTCCTCTTTTTGCACCTCTCTTGCTTTTTTCTGCATCTCTCTTGCTTCTTTCTGCATGTCTCTTGATTCTTTGTGCACCTCTCTTGGCTTTTTCATCACTTCTGTTGCTTTTTCATCGTCTTTCTTACTTCTTTCTGTGCTTCTCTTGCTTCATTCTGCACCTTTGTTCCTCTTTCTGCACTTTTCTTGTCTCTTTCTGCATTTCTCTTGCCCCTTTCTGCACCTCTCTTACCTCTTTCTGTATCCCACTCTCTTGTTTCTGCACAACTCTTGCTTACTTCTGCACTTATCTTGCCTCTTTCTGCACCTCTATTGCTTCTTTCTGTACCTTTCTTCCTCTTTCTGCACCTCTCTTGCTTCTTTCTGTACCTCTCTTGACTCTTTTTTGCACCTCTCTTGCCCCTTTCTGCACATCACTTGCCTATTTCTGCACCTCAATCTCTTCTTTCTGTACCACTCTTGCCTCTTCCATCACTTTTCCTGCTTCTTTCTGCACCTCTCTTGCTTCTTTCTGTACTTCTCTTGCTTCTTTTTGCATCCTTCTTCCTCCTTCTGTACCTCTCTTGCCCCTTGCTGCACATCACTCTCTTCTCCTGCATCACTCTTTCTACACATTTATTTCCTTGTTCTGTACCTCTCTTGACTCTTTCTGCACTTCTCTTGCCTCATTCTATACCTCTCTTGCTTCTTTTTGCACCTCTCTTGCTTCTTTCTGAACCTCTCTTTACTCTTTCTGTTCCTCCCTTGCTTCTATCTGCACCTCTTTTGCCTCTTTCTGTAACTCTCTTGCCTCTTTATGCACCTCTCTTGCTTCTTTCTCCACATTTCTTTCCTCATTTTGTACGTTTCTTGCCTCTTTCTGTACTTCTCTTGCATCTTTCTATACCTCTCTTGCTTCTTTCTGCACCTCTCTTGCCTCTTTCTGAACCTCTCTTGCTTCTTTCTGCACCTCTCTTGCTTCTTTCTGAACCTCTTTTGCCTCTTTCTGTAACTCTCTTGCCTCTTTCTGCATCTCTCTTGCCGCTTTCTGCACCTCTCTTCCTTCTTTCCGCAATTCTCTTGCTTCTTTCTGCAGCTCTCTTGCTCCTATCTGCAATACTCTTGCTTCTTTCTGCAATTCTCTTGCTTCTTTCTGCGCCTTTCTTCCTCTTTCTGCACCTTTTTCATAATTATGCAGTACTCTTGCCTCTTTCTGCATGTCTCTTGCCTCTTTCTGCACCACTCTTGCTTCTTTCTGCACCTCTCTTGCTTCTTTCTGCACCTCTCTTGCTTCTTTCTTCACCTCTCTTGCTTCTTTCTGTACTTCTCTTGCTTTTTTCTACACTTCTCTATCATCTTTCCGGACCTCTCTTGCCTCTTTTGCTTCTTTATGCACCTCTCTTGCTTCTTTCTGCACTTCTCTTTCTTTTTTCTGCACCTATCACACCTCTTTCTGCATCTCTCTTGCCTCTTTTTGCACGTCTCTTCCTTTTTTCTATACCTCTCTTCCTTCTTCCTGCACTTCTCTTGCCTCTTCCTGCACTTCTCCTGCCTCTATTTGCACCTCTCTTGCTTCTTTCTGCACCTCAATTGCTTCTTTCTGTACTTTTCTTGCTTCTTTCCGCACCTTTCTTCCTCTTTCTGCATTTCTCTTGCCTCTTTCTGCATTTCTCTTGCCTCTTTCTGCACCTCTCCTGCTTCTTTTTGCTCCTTTTGTGCCTCTTTCTGCACATCACTCTCTTCTTTCTGAAACTCTCTTGCTCTTTTCTGCACTTCTCTTTCTTCTTTCTGCACCTCTCTTGGTTCTTTCTGCACCTTTCTTCCTCTTTCTACACATCTCATGCCTCTTTCTGAACCTCTCCTGCCTTTTTCTGCACCTCTCTTGCCTCTTTCTGTACCTCTCTTTCTTCTTACTGCACCTCTATTGCTTCTTTCTGCACTTCACTTTCCTCTTTCTGCACCTCTTTTGCCTCTTTCTGCACTTCTCTTGCCTCTTTTTGAATCTCTCTTGCTGCTCTTTGCACCTGTCTTGCTTCTTTCTGAACCTCTTTTGCCTCTTTCTGCAACTCTCTTGCCTCTTTCTGCATCTCTCTTGCCGCTTTCTGCACCTCTCTTGCTTCTTTCTGCACGTCTCCTGCTTCTTTCTGCACCTCTCTTACCTCTTTCTGCACCAATTTTGCCTCTTTCTACACCACACTCTCTTCTTTCTGCACTTCTCTTGCTTCTTTTTGTACCTTTCTTCCTCCTTCTGCAACTTTCTTCCTCTTTCTGCACCTCTATTGCTTCTTTCTGCACTTCTCTTTCCTCTTTCTGCACCTCTCTTGCCTCTTTCTGCACTTCGCTTGCCTCTTTTTGCATCTCTCTTGCTTCTTTTTGCACCTGTCTTGCTTCTTTCTGAACCTCTTTTGCCTCTTTCTGCAACTCTCTTGCCTCTTTCTGCAACTCTCTTGCCTCTTTCTGTACCTCTCTTGCTTCTTTCTACATTTCTCTTGCTTTGTTCTGCACCTCTCTTACCTCTTTCCGCACCTCTCTTGCCTCTTTCTACACCACACTCTCTTCTTTCTGTACCTCTCTTGCTTCATTTCTGCACCTCACTTGCTTTTTTTGCACCTCACCTGCCTCTTCCTATGCCTCACTCTCTTCTTTCTGCACCTCTCTTCCTTCTTTCTGCACCTCTTTTGCTTCTTTCTGCACTTCTCTTGCTTATTTCTGCACCTTTCTTCCTCTTTCTGCACTTCTCTTGCCTCTTTTTGCACCTGTCCTCCCTTTTCTGCACCTCTCTTTCTTCTCTTCTCTTGCCGCTTTCTGCACTTCTCTTGCTTCTTTCCACACCTTTCTTCCTCTTTCTGCACTTCTCATGCCTCCTTCTGCATGTCTCTTTCCTCTTTCTGCATCTCTCTTGCTTCTTTCTGTACCTCTCTTACTTCTTTCTTCACCTCTCTTGCTACTTTCTGCACCGCTCTTTCCTCTTTCTGTACCTCTCTTGCTTCTGTCAATACTTCTCTTGCCTCTTTCTGCACCTCGCTTCCTTCTTTCTGCAATTCTCTTGCCTCTTTCTGCAATTCTCTTGCCTCTTTTTGCACCTCTCTTGCATTTTTCTGCACTTCTCTTGCCTCTTTTTGCACCTCTCCTGCCTCTTTCTGCACCCCTTCTGCCTCTTTCTGTACCTCACGGTCTTCTTTCTGCTCCTCTCTTGCTTCTTTCTGCCCATTCTCTTGCTTCTTTCTACACTTATCTTGACTCTTTCTGCACCTCTCGTCCTTCTTTCTGTAATTATTTTGCCTCTTTCTGCACTCTTCTTGCCTCTTTTTATACCTCTCTTGCCTTTTTCTGCACCTCTCTTCCTTATTTTTGCACTTTTCTTACTTCTTTCTTCACCTTTCTTCCTCTTTCTGCACTTCTCTTGCCTCTTTTTGCACAATTCTTCCTCTTTCAGCACTTCTCTTGCGTCTCTCTGCACCTCTCTTGCTTCTTTCTGCACCTCTCTTGCTTCTTTCT